>JARHVA010001957.1:602500-755000 GCA_037957365.1 Torreya grandis
AGCCAAAAACCCTATTTGTTAACCATATCCTGCTTGGAATTTACTTCCTTCAAGGAGTTGAATATATCATACATGGTTTGCCTCAAAATTATTTATCATATCTTCTGGAATAGATAAATTGGACTACTCTTGTAAGTTCTTCTCTTGTTGTATTATCCCTTTGATAGCTTCTTACAACTATTCTATCTATGCTTGAGCTAATTCAATAATATCTTCTTAAAAAATAGGATATTCACCAAGATTTTGTCCTTGTTTTTTAGTCAAATTGGTCAAGGATTTCAACTTTTGATAAATGATCTCATCTACACTATGCATGACCCTTTTCTCTATCACTCTTTGTAAACTAGTAGTCCATGGGTCAAACCTAACTCCAACTGAAGATCGGGTCACCTGTGGAATAGGGATCTCTACTTGTGATTGGGCTAGTGACTAACTTAGAGTATCCAATCTCTTTTCCTCTTCTTTCAAAGTAATAATACATGGTTTTAGTTCTTGCTATATATAAATGGTATTGGCTTTCACCATAACACATAGATGGTAAGTGGTTAGCTTATCCAATCTAATTTCATACAAAAAACCACTTCAGAATAGGTAGACCATATGATATGTTCTCTTCACTAAAAAATTAATTTATTTTAGGGGAGGAGTGATGGTCACCTTGGGATTTTTAGCTTTTGGAACAAGGGTAGTCTTTGCTTTCCTCTTGGGGGGTCAACAGCTACTAAGTCCAAAGATTTACCTTTGTCATCCTTAGTTTATTCAACATTTGTATTCTTTTCTTCAACTAAATCTATATATTTCATAGATAATAATTTCAATACATCCTCAATAGACTCTTGAGGATCTATGGCTATCATATGAACCTCCTCTTGATGTAATTCATGTTCTACTACTTTGGAAGTTCTAGGAGCTAATGAACTAAAAGTTATTTCCTCTGCCCTTCTCTCTTTAGGTTTATGCTATGTTTAAACTTCTATTTTTGGGAGATTAGAAGATTCACCACTGACCAAATGATAATACCTAGGGCCCAACTACCATCTATCATCTAGCTTTTGATCTCTAGATAATATTGACTCATGTCTAATGTTTTATTCTTTCAATTTCTTAGTTAATTCAAAGTAGGAGGATGCCTTGGTGTATACAAGGATAAAATCACCAAACTCATAATCATATGGTACATTCAAAATACCTTTGAGTCTTAAATGTTATTTAACTCTTCCACAAGGGTCCCATTATTTGAGTTCATCCATTTATAAATTGAAAGATAGTTTATGTTTTAATGTTACATCAATGTGATACCACTATCTAAAGGTAGTCTTACCAATGGTCATAGGGAAACTATGCAAGAAACCCTTCCTCTTGGTCTTGCAAAGGCCATTTATACCATTAAAGAGTTGAAGGCCACCTTATGATCTCCTATCTTATTAGGAACATGGACTAACAATTTGAGAGGAGAATTTTGAGTTCCCTCAATCCTTATGATGGTGTAATCAGGGTACAATCATATATCCCCCATTGCTTCAACAAATTTATTGATCAAAGGGCTAATTCTTGATAAATGGATACTAGCCATATCTTTAGTCAATGCTGGATAGACACAATCATAGATAAATTGAATGTAGTCCCTATATTTATATATTTACAACTTAGAATAGTATTGAGAAATGGTCTAGGTTCCATTTGGAGACCATATTCTCTAAATGAGAATATTTATAGTTGCACATAGGATATATAGGAGATAAGACATCATGAAAAACTCATTCTTCTTCTTATGCCTAATTACATATATTTTTTTGCTCAAGGAGACACTAATTATCTCACCTAATGGATGAACTATTATCCTTTCAATAATGACATATACCATTGGTGCCCACATAGGATCAACATAAGTTGTGGTTGAAAATCCATATAGTTTGTTCAACATTGTCATTACCATCCTAACCCTTGGTCTAAACTAACTGATAGGATTTTTTTAATTAAGGTCCACAATAATTTAGTTACCAAATTCTAACCACACAACTAGGGTATCCATCAAATTGTGTTCCTTAGCCCATGAGTTAATTAAGGTCAAGTTAGTTTGGGGTTTAGGGATCTTGTAATAGGACTCAAAGTCAATTGGGGAAATGTAAGCAACTTTCCTCTAATTATGTTCATTAATTAACATGCCCTTATCTATCTTAGATTCCTTAAAAATAGGAGCAAGAGTATTAATGCAATGGAGTACCTATGGTTTTGCTTTTGTGTAGTATAGAATAGTCATCTAGATTACTACAATATCATCATATAGTCTCCTTGTAGAGAGGATATTTTCTTCTTCCCTAGTGATAGTTGGTTGGTTATCAATTATCCAAAACAATTTAGAATAATTGTTATCCCCTATGTTCAAAGAAGCAGTAACAAGCTCTATGTCTTTGAACACATGACCTTATATATCTAATGTCAAATATAGCTCCAAATCTTGCTTTAAAACATGCTTATGGGTGGCCATTACTACAATCTTGATCAAATTACCCACTTTGGGATGATAATCCAACTATTTTGATTTAATTATAGTGATCCTAGAGATAGTTTAGGGAAATATGTACACCTTAGGGATTTTTTAAGTTTTGTGTGGGGTTTTATTGGTTGTCAACTAGTTCAAAAAATAAGTTCTTGTGACTTAGATTACATTTTATTTACATATTTATACCTTTTGTGTATTAGTCCCACAAGATATCCAAATTTGACATGTTCTCCTTATGTGGTGTTACCATGTCATGCTACTCATTTATTTAAAATATAATTATTTATCATTTTAGACACATGTCAATACCTCATGAAATATTTAAGATTAATCAATTTTCATCCTTGATCTATTAAAAAGTCCTCCAACTTTGAATTCATCGTGGATTATTGATCTTTCATTTGAACTCCTGAAAGTGTGCCACTTGGCATCTCCATGGCCTCTCTAATTACCTTGCAAACACACTCCATCACTTAATGCCTTTTTTCCATGTGGTAGCCTCTCATTATATCTATGCCCATTGAATTTTTTATCCACTACATACTATTGATCTTGATTTGGAAGCTTGAACACTATTCCTTGATCTCTATCTAATTCATCATGGTTATGACATATATAACCATGGTGTTTAGTCAGGGTCCTTTGAAAATTTGACCTTCATTTGCACCATCAATATACTAGATGTATGAATGAATGTATATTTTTAATTCCTTTCTTTATACATAAGATATAATATGGAGTATCAATCTTCTTGATCACTTATCGAGATTGTGACACTTGTCTTTCTCGTATTCCTTCATAGATTCTTTGATAATTTGAATTTTTTCTCACTGTTAGATCTCCATTATACTATTAACACATATCATTGATCAATTCCTTTGACTTATTGACTCTATCTTAGCATGCAAATCATTTATCTTTGCTTTAAGTTCCTGAGATCTTGCCACATGGCATCCTCATGTTGATTCATTCATGTGGGCAATGAAATTAAAGACATAAGATTTTAGGATATATGGATAGACTTAGTATAAAAATTTAGACTAAGGTTTTAGTTTTATTGATAAATATAATTAGGACTTAGGATAAAGTTTAAACTAGGTCTAAGATATAAAAATGTTCCTCTGTAAACATGGATCCCACATAAATTTGAATCTATTTTAAAAGGGACTTAGGCTAAATAGTTAGACTAAGGTTTTTTAATATTATTTAGAGATAGATTCAATTAATTGATTAAAAGACCAAGGTTTAGTCAAAAGGGGTAAAACAAGATCATATTATTTAACCAACTAAGGGTTAAGTTAGCATTTAAAGCATAAAACCCTAAATAATGTTCATTCCAATGAAACTCCACTAAACTTGCAACCTGGAAACAAAAATCAAACATTAACAATATTAGATGAATCAAATGAATATTACATGTCAATATGATAATGTAAACTAGATCATGTTGTGATTAGTTTTCACATTATATAAGTTTGAGTATTTACAACTTGATATTTATCGAGAGGTAAATATAATTAGTTAGTTTTTTAATCAAAATATTGTTATATAACAATATTATGATATAGGTTAGAATATATACTATTGAGATACATTGTTTATATTATTATAACAATATATCATATTTAGTATTTTTCATAATAATAGGATTTTGGGTGAGAGAAATTAGTGGAAAAATTCTAAGAATCATATTCCTATATATTTGTATTATGTCCCAAATGATTAATTAATTAGAATATAGAGTAGATTATTATTATGATTAAAATTATCTTTGTGCATTATTCATATTTATGTTTAGCTCTTTGAATTCACAATAGTGGTATTAGAGAGGTGTGTGATCCTTTACATTATCAAGGTTTAATTTTTGAAGGGGGTAGCTCCATTGATTAATCCAGATCGTCACTCTGCATGGTTTAGAGAGTCCTGGTAGTGATAGTATAACAAGAGGAATAAAAGTGCATGAGAAGAATATTAGTCTTGTGCAGACATTTCATTTAAAATTGCCTATATGCATCTAACACTTTGAAGATATTTAAAAAATGAGAGTATCTCATTATCATACTTGTTGTGCACTATTTCATCATATTAGAATTTTAAAGTTGGTAACAACATATCCTATCTACAAGCAACATCTCATTTTTTCTATGAAATATTCAAGTCTCAATTTATTGGAAAATTATTTAGCGAGATGAAGCCACCTTGCTTGATAAAATGCTAGACATGAATGCATAATTTTTGTGAAAACTGATAAATAAATTGTGGAGTCACATGGATTCATCTAGTGTCTTTGATCCACACCAATCAGCCCTTGCTAAATACTATTCTCAAATTCTTATGTCAATTCATTATCATCGTGCTTCCTCCACTCACCTATCTATGAGCTTCACTCAACAAGCTTTGATCTCTTCATGCATTTTCAGCTTTAAAGCAATCCAAATTCTTAAAATTGAAGAGTCAATTCATTCAGCTGTCAAATGACTATTAGAACCATATATTGTTAGTGATGTGTAATTTTGTTTTATGTTGTCCATAATTTGTTAAGATTTTAATGTTTAAATTTTATATGTATTAAGTTTATGTTTAGTATTTATTTGTTAAACAAAGGGGGTTATATTTTATTTAGGCATTAGTGGAGTCAATGCCATTTTATATTATAGTCACCTCTTCAACTAGTTTCCTTAGTCATATGAGTATTAATTGATCAAATTTTAGTATAGCTTTTTCCTATATTAAAAATTGATGTTGATTTTTCTAGTTTTAGAAGTCAATTATTTTTTAGGATGAAAAAGTCAATTTAAATTTGTCTTAGGTCATTAAGTTAGTTTTTGGGGTTCATTTTTTGTCAAAAAATTCAAAGTGTTCATATGTCAATAAGTCATCTTAAGAAAGTCAAAAGAGTCAAGAGTTAGAGTTATTATCAAAAATTCAAAAGGCATCATTTTTTGTCAAAAGGTCATAAAGTATATTGTGTTAATATTTTTAAAGTTAAAAATATCTTGTACATATTCATTATCAAGAGAACCCAACGTCCAAGGTCATATATGTGAGCTATGTGTGTGTGGGAGTCATATCTTCAATAAAGACATGAGCTTCATCAAGACATCAACTGAGTAAGTAGCTTCATCAATTGGAGGTTGGAGGATACATGGAGGATGGAGGTCTTTCAATGACATCTCATTAGTTACCAATGATGGGGTTGCACCAATGTTTTGGTTACATTTTTGTGGTGTGTTATTTTTAGTTATGTGGATTTCAGTTTTTTTAGTGTGGTGTGGTAGTTACATTTACTTTTTAACATGTGTGAAAAATAAGAAAAGTTTTACCTGTTCACTTGTGAATAATATTCCAATGTAACCCTTTTGTATATTTATATTGGATAATGTTTATCTAAAAAAACATTTTAGCAATCATGTTTTAAGGTTGGTGGTAAACTTGAGAAAACAATTTTGTAAGGTTAGTGATGAACCTGAGAAAACCATTTTGTAAGGTTATTGGCGAACATGTGAAAACCATCTTGTAAGGTTATTGGTGAACCTATAAACCCAATTTTAGATGAGTGTGAAGTAATATATGTGCGATGGCACATGTATGTAGAGAATATCATGAGCACATGGAGGTGGCATGCTACAATAAAAAAAGAGATATAAAATAACATGTAAACTATGGGGAGGAATGTTGGGATTAATTTTCACATTATGTAAGTTTGAGTATTTAAAAGTTGATATTTATTGAGAGGTAAATATAATTAGTTAGTTTTTTAATTATTAAATAATTATATAAAAATATTATGACATAGGTTAGAATATATATTATTGAAATATATTATTTATATTGTTATAACAATATATCATATTTAGTGTTTTGCATAATCATAGGATTTTGGGTGAAAAAAATTAATGGAAAAATTATAAGAATCATATTCCTATATATTTGTATTGTGTATCGAATGATTAATTAATTAGAATATAGAGCAGATTATTATTGTGATTAAAATTCTCTTTATCCACTATTCATATTTGTCTTCAACTCTTTGAATTCACAACAAATCAAGCATGCTATTCAAATAATGTAATCTGATCAAGTGGGATGTTTAATTTATAACAAAAATTATATAATTTTGAACAAGGGTCCTCATTTTTCAACAATGAGGGTATGTTGACCTCAACAAATGGTGACTTCTAGGGTAAACATTTCCTTATGTTAGAACTCAAATACTCTTGGTTTAAACTAATAAAAATGCCAATCATTCCACATGATTAAATACCATCATTAAGATCAAATCATGATTAGAAAAAGTTTTACAAATGTAAAATTATGATCAAATAGAAAAATTTAGTCATGTTGTGTGTGTGCTTTGGTTCACTCACTTATTACCATGGAACTAAGAGAACAACTTCTATATTTCATGATCTTAATCATTAACATTGACTTATAACATATCTATATATCCATTAAGAATCATGATTTTATAACATGGAATGCTTGTTAATTTCTCTACTACCATCCAGGCATCCATAGTCTCAATAGAGATACCTTTGGCTCCATTTAAGGCCTTGCTCCACTACCAACTAGGCATCCATAGCCCCAGTGGAGGTTATCAGAATCACCTTTGCTAAGAATTTTTAAAATTTTTTAATAGAGCTCTTATTTTTTGAATTTTTAAGTATATTCAACTTTCATCAAAGTTTTAGAACTAGAATTAGCTAGGTATTAAGATTTTGTCAAATGTTTGATCTTTAGACAATCATCCTTAGTCATAAAATTTATTCCAAGAAATAATATTATTTAAGTGATAACATGAATTTATTATAATAATTCAAACTTTCATTAAACATATTCAATACTTATTAGAACCAAGCTTATATTAGAATAAGGTTTAATATTTTAAGGAACAATTAACCTAGACATCAATTCTCACCAATTTCTCAAAACCATAACATCAGGCTCAAAATTCCAAGATCCATGATCAACCATTATGGATAAGTCATACTTGCATTATTTATTTATGAATTTATTTGATCAAATACATGAATTAGATCTAAGGACTATCTTGAAAAAGACTTATTGAAAGTAGGGAACAAGGAAGATAAAACAAAAAAACAATAAGCACAACAAACACCAAACAAAAAAACAATAAGTAAAAAAATATTTACAGGTACTATTTAAAAATAGGGAACAAAAAAGAAACTAATCTAAGCCTACCTACACTAACTCTTAATAGTCTTACAAGTTACTCCATGAAGACTTGTGGTAGTAAAGTAGAGAAGTAGTGCTTGAGGTATTGCCCATTAGTTGGCAAAGTGAACTCTTCTCCCTGTAAGTCTTTGAACTTGAAGGTGTTGTCTCCCAAAGTCTTAGTAATTTATTATGTGCCAATCCACAAAGGATTGAACTTACCATTCTTTCATTTTTGGTTATGAGGCTTTATCCCATTGAAGAACCAAGTCTACCTACCTAAACACCTTGACCTTTCAATGCTTGTCAAACCATCTCTTGATTGTGGTTTGATGTCTACTAAAGTTGGCAAATGCTTCTTCCCTTAAATCCTCCATTTGAGTGATTTCAAGAAGCCTTGAATTTGCAAATTCTTGATCTTCATCCATATACTCTTGCATGAACTTGTAGGTTGGTAGTTTGAGAGTGATTAGAAATATAAGATCTTGACCATACACCAAAATAAGTGGTGATGCCTTCAAATATTGCTTCACTCTAGTTTTTTTTTCCCAAAAAGCATATTTAAGTAATTTATGCCAAGTCCTAGGTTGTTGCATTTCATAATTTTTAATTTCTTTCATCAAGTTATTGTTTGTTGACTCTAATACTCTATTACCTTGAGGGTAATGACTTGATGAGAACTTAATAATTATGTTATTATCGTAATCCCACTCAGTAATTTCAATATAAATAAATGTTGATCCATTATCATAGACTAATGAAACTAGTGTCCCAAATCTTATGAAAATATTTTCTTCCAAGAACTTGATTACATCTTTAGTTCTACATTATTTGGTTGTCACTGCCTCTATCCATCTTATGTAGTAATTAGTAATAGCAACAACATATTTGTGTCCATATAAATAGTTGGGGTTGTTGACCCCTACAAATTCCAATCTCCATTGAGAAAAAGGCTTATCAATCATAACTGGGCTCAATGGCATAGCTACTCTTGGTCCCTTGGTGTTGAAAATCTAACATTGATGACACTCTCTAACATGTGAGCATATTTGAAGATTTGTGGGCCAATAGTATCCTTCCCTTAGGATCTTGTGAGTTGTTGTCTTTTTGGAGGGGTGTCCACTTCTAAGATTTTCATAAAAAGTACTCAAGATCTTAGTTGATTCTTTTGTTGAGACACATCTCAAGTATATGCCTTCATAATTCTTCCTGAAGAGTAATCTATCCTTGATCTATCAATGTGTTACCTTGAGTATTAAAGCTCTCATTTACTCTCTACTCAATACTGTAGGACAAGAACCATTGATTAGAAGATGAATAACTATATCATATCAATCATTTGGTTGAAAATGTTGTTGATCAACCTACATGACAATCACTTTAGGATTAGTATTAGTAATCATTTGAATCAATCCTTGACACCTTACCAACTTGGCATTTTTTATCTCAATATCATACTCTTGGAGTATAAACACCCATTTACCTATTCTCTCTCCCAATTCACATTGACTAAGCATAAGTTTAGCAGTAGGGTCTAGAAATATTGCATGCACTTTATTCCTAAGAATATAGTGTCTAAACTTCTTAACTACCTTAACTAAAGCACATGATTGTTTGTCAATCAAATAATAGTTTAACTCAACATTTTTAGAATTAGTGCTCATAAATGTAATAGGGTGGTCACATTTATCTCTTTTTTGAGTTAAAAGAATATTTATATTATGTTTTGAATCAAAATAATAAAGATAAAAGTATTTTTTGAAATCAAGACTTATCAACACTAATGCATGCACTATTACTTATTTAATTTCCTTGAAGGCTTTCCTTGATTATTCATTCCACATGAAATTGGAATTCTTATTAAACATGTCAAAAGTGGTTTTATAATTTCTACAAAACCAGAAATGAACTTTATCACAAAATTGATTTTTCTAAAGAAAGACTTCAATTCCTTTTTATTGTTAGGGGTTTCTATTTTGGATATGGCATCAACTCTATCATGATCTATATAAATACCATCCTTGGTTATAACATGTCTTATTAACTTACCTTCTATAACACAAAAAATGATTTTCTTAAGATTGAGAGAAATTCCATACCTTCTATAATGTTCAAATACCTGTTGCAAGTGTATAATGTGATCTTCCCTATTTTTAGAAAACATAGTTAGATCATCCATATATATAATAATGTATTTACCTATGAGACCATGGAATGCATGGTCCATAGCTATTTTAAATGTTTCTCATATATTTATTATCCCAAAAGGCATTATTTTGTAGCCAAAAGTACCCAAGTTGTGAATGTAGTTTTCATCATATCCTCCTTATTTACAAGCACTTGATTATAACTTGAGAAACCATCAAGAAAAAGACATCATAATAGAACCAATAATAATTTGAATGAATTGGTCAAGAGAGGGTAAAGGATAATTATCCTTTTTAAATTTTTTTTTCAAATTTCTAACGTCTCTGTATAATCTAATTTATCCATTTTTCTTTATAACTAGTACTGAGTTAGCTACCCAGGTAGAATGTCTAATGGGAAAAATGATTTTTGCATCCAATACCTTCTTGACCTCTTTGTAGATCAATGGTTACAAAAGAGGATTGATTGGCCTTTACTTCTACCTAAGAGGTTTATAATCTTCTTTTAATTGAATGGTATGGGTAATGACTTTAGGATCAAAGATCTTTAATTCTTTATAGGACCATGCTATAACATCTTTATACTTAGTCAACAAGTTTTTATCCTTTCTCAATTCTTCATTTGTGTAGGTTGTACCAATATTTACTAGATGAGGTTGACCTTGAATACCTATTTTAACTATATTATAATCTTTCCCATTTACTCTAGGAATTTTGATAGTTTCAGCTAGTTTTTTTTTATAAAATAGTCTCTTTAAGGCAATCATGCCTTTGGGAATTTTCTTGTCATTCAATTATATAATCTTGTCATCAACTTTATCTTTATCAAGAGAATTTTCATTGACCTCATCAATGATGTGAGACTCAAATACTCCTAAGTTGTTCATAAATTCTATGACCTATTGATCAGCATTGAATATTTACATATGGTTAACATTATCAAGAACTGAGGGACATATAAGCAATTAAATGCTAAGGTTTCCTAGTTTAGAATCTTGATTTGACATAAAATTGGCTATATCTGAGTTTAGCTCATCAATAAATTTATTCTCTTTTCTAGGAATTGAGACAATATTAAAAGCATCAAAGTGCTCTATTAAGTCCCATACTCTAAACTTATATTTCTTAAGATAAGACAATTTGCATTGATACTTACTTCTAACTTGATTAACTATTAGTTTAGAGTGACCATACACTAGTAGTTCTTTGATCTTGTGTTTGATAGAAAATTATAATCCTAGAATTAAAGCTTCATACTTTGACAAATTATTAATATAAGGAAACTAAAGTTTTTAATAAGCATTAAATTCCTTCCCAATGGGATTGATTAGAATAATTCCTACTCCAAAACTAGATTTACATCTAGCACCATCAAAATATAATTTATTCATTCTAGGCATAGCATGAGAATATTTATATTCACATACCTTAGAAGTGTCAAGAGTATAAAATCCTAAATCATAATTAACCATGTTGACCCTTTCATTTGTAGCATTGTACTCAATGATCATGTGTTTCATCTTTGGCTCTCTTTCAATATAGATTTGATTGGGAACTTCCTTTCATAGAATCCAAATATTAGAACAATCAGTTGAATGTACCCATTCAATTATTTGATCTAATCCTTATGGAGAAGCATTCCATAGGTATCTGGAATGTCCAAAACTTGAATGTCTATAAATTGTTTTATCCTTGGCTCTAAAGTAAACTACATATGGACATTCAAAAATTATCTAATTAATTTAACTCTTGATTTGTCTAATTGGGCAACTACTCTATCATACTTAATTGGAGTTAAACCAAGTTTTTCACAAATACCTTTTGGCATGATATTGGCAGAAGCACCTAAATCTAACAAATAATTATACAAGTTCTTACCAAAAAATATAATTGTTAACAAGAAAGGGGTAACTTCTACTTTATTCTTATATATAACTACATTGAAATTTGTAACCTTTTGTGATTTACTAGGCTTCTTGGATAAAGACTCAAGTAACAAGTCTCTTTGCTCAGTAATTTGATTCAATTCATGTAATGTGATATTAGATTTTATTTTTTTATATCTTCAACTATATTATATCCACTCCTAGTATAAAAATTAGATGAATCAACATTATTTATAGAGGTAATTCCCTTTGGAGGCTCTGGATTATTGTATGTTGTAAGATCAGGAGGAGTGTCAAAGTTATTTGATGGAGTTAAAGTTATCAAAGGTTTCTTATACTCTTTATTCCTCAATGGATAATTATTTTTTAGATACTATTGAAAAGCATGAAATTTACAAGGATTATCCTTAGGCTCATTCTCAGATTGGAATGGAAAATCAAAGGTCTCCACCATCAGAGTTATGTCAATAGACTTGGATGAATTTGAATAACTAGATGTACCTATAGTATTATCTTTGTTAGGGCCACCTTCAAATGTATATAACTCATCTTGAAATAACTCAAAATTTATTGGATAATTATTTTTTAGATATTGTTGAAAAGAATGAATCTCATAAGGCTCATTCTCATCTTGGAATGGAAAATCAAAGGTCTCCACCATCAGAGTTGTGTCAATAGACTTGGATGACTTTGAAGAGCCAGATGTACCTATAGTATTATCTTTGTTGAGCCCACCTTCAAATGTATTTAACTCATCTTGAAATAACTCAAAATCATTACAAAAATTAATGCAATCCAATTTACCATGCTTTGAAGTTTTATGAACTCTACAATATTTAGTTAAAAGTACATCACATATATTTATCTCAAGATTATTTTTATTGGCAGATGACTCATTATTGTTTCCATTATTGTGGAACTTGTTTGTAGGTCTATTGAACCTTTGGTAAGAATATTTTTTGGTAGAATTTTCCCCAATATTTCCTACTTATTTTTGTAACTGAAGGAAATCAGTGCTTATTTTTTGAACCATTTTGATTATGGAGTCATTCTCACTTTTAGGTCCCTTTGAATTTTGAAATTTAGTATTATTACTAGTTGTGGGCACCAAATATCTTTGATCATGTGGATGAGATCTATTTGTAGTATTATTCAAGAATCCTAGGTTTTGGCCAAGATGAGCATGAATAAAGGGTAATTGATTCAACACTAGTGTTTAGTTTAAAGTAGGCATGTTTTGATTAGCATTGGGAATGACATTCAACATAGGCAGATTAGGATTGACATTGGGGTAACATATGCCAGTTAGCTCTAGGGTTGCATTTTATCATTGATTATCATAACTTCAACATAGGCCAAGGCTAATGTGTTTATAACTCCAATAGACCTTTTTAAAAACACATAAGTAATGGGATCTAAAGCATTCTTATAAATATCTAAAGATAAATCCTCATTAGATCTATAGGGAAATATAGTTCTACTAAACATCTTCTAGAATATAACATTAAATACTCCAATGGTTTCACTTGAATCTCTTTTCTCAGTGGTGAATTGTTGATAAAGAATAAAAGGACTAATGATTTTTCCATATTGATAAATGAAAATAATGTTTAAATCATTCCAACTAGTAATACAATTCTTAGGAAGGTTAAAGAACTAATTATATGATGCATCTTTGAAATTAAAAGGAAACAATCTACATGCAAAATCTTTATGAAAAACATTTAAAAGCCTTTAAAAAACCTTAAAATATTTTATATGTTATTCAACAATAACCACACCATTAGGACTGAAAGAAGGCAAATATTTCTCATGATTTCTAGGTAAGTAATGTACCTAACCAAGCATATTGATGGAAGATCCACATAACCAAGCCATACCTTGATAAATATTGAATATAAGAGTACCACGAACATGTGAAGTAGGTTGGGATTTATAAACCCTTTTCTTACCTTTATCCGATCTTTCTTTCCTATGAACTTCTAATGAAAGGAGAGATAATTTTGATTTATATTATGACCTAGTCCTGATCCTTGAAAGTTCTAGATTGTAAACTTTGAATCCTATTTAAAATATGATGTGTAAATCTTATCTTTGAAAATAACAATCATTAGATTTTCACGTTAAGCAATTTTTCACAAATTCTTACAATTCTTTCTAAAGTATGACTATCTTTAACTGAATAAGCTCAAAGATACCTCTAAACTAGTGAATATGAATGATATTTACACTTCTAAGTTCAAATAAATCCAAATTTGCAAAGAATCAATCAATATTTGAAAAAAATTGCTATTACTAACCTTGAACACGTTGAATTCTCAAATCTTAAACTACCTTTGCAACAATTTGTCATAAATCTTCAAAGAATAGCAATATTTAGATAAATAAGCCTAGAGACTAGTTTAAAACCATGAATGTCAATGCTATTTACATAATTTAGTTAATAATAACACAAATATGCAAATAATAAACTAATATTTGAACAAAATTAACCAAAATTAGCAAAGACACTTCAAATTCACAAAGCTTTAGCTAAAGGTCCTCCTTCTAGTGCTAATTTCCATGCCTGTTAATCACTAAAAGTGCATCACAACGTTTCAATAGTGTTTAAGAAACACTTATAATTTTTGGATTCAAAGAATTCATTACATGAGTCGATATGTTTGATATTATTAATATCTTTGGTGGAGTAGTGGCAAAGCTAATAACTTTTTCACAATTGAAAATGTAAATGGTTGTTGGGAGCAACCATGGTGTTAAATCCTGCTTGTGAATATGAAAGTAATATGAACTAAGTAGAGTGTTTTAGGATCAAAACATAGAGTATAATGTCTAAGCTAGCATGTATATTTACAATGAAAGCTAAAATATATTTAGTTGATTAAAAAAATGAGCAAAAGGAAGGGTAGGGCAGAAAAGAAAGATGTTATTGATCTTCAATCCAGACATTATGAAAAAGTTTAAATTTCATCCAAACATGCACTCAAACCAATATATAAAATTAAATATCTAAATCATAAATCCTATCATATATCAGGCAAACATCTAAGGATAACATTAAACAATGCAAATAAGAAATCAGATTCAATTTAAAGATTTACTCTTTCAAGTAAATTGCATAAGCACATCTACAAGATGAGCAAGGAAAATGAATTGAATCTAAGATATTCCAATCAACCTATCATAATAAAAAATTCAAAACCATTTAAATTTATACATTTACAATCCATGAAAATAATTCAAGCTTTAACATTAAACTAGTTAGTTGAGCAAGTAGCCATAATAGTAAACACATAAACAAATATTGGATAATCTTTGTATAATTCATTGCTTGTATTAATTTCTCCAATTTTAAAAATATTTTTTAGCTCAAAAACTCCCTCTATTTTACAAATGAAAATACCCCTTTTATATAATACTAAGGAGGTATGTTGGTCAATCACATCAAAAGATAATTGTACAAGTGTCATGGACAACTATCCTTTTACAACCTTTTAAAACTAGACACTTTATAAATAGACTGACCTATAAATAATGTGATTTATAATATACACATGCTTTTAAAAAAATAATATTCTTTTTAAAAAAATGATATATATGTTTAGTTACAAAATAATATGCTAAAGTCAATAAATTTGACTTTGAGAAGTACTTATTGTTGTTGTCCTTTGTCTCTTCTATAGGATCTTCATTGCTACATTGTGTTTCTCATAAATTAGCCTAAACTTGATGACGGGTTCCATGAAAATTTCATTTTTTTGATCTTCTAGGCCTTTGAGGTCCTTGTCATCCCTGTTTAAATCTTCTTTGATGCTTTTTGTATCTCCTATCTTTTCCTTTATAGATAGGATCATATCTAAGATCCTTTTTTTATCTACCCCTATTTTGCCTTGGATTTGATTCTTTATTTCTTACATGAAATGAGTAGCTCTATGTTTCAAATCCTCATCCATTATCAAGCCCATAGGATTGAGTATAGTCAGATCCTTGAATAGGCTTTCTGGTATGTGCATCATCTTATTTTGTAATTAGTTGAGATCACTAGAAAGATCTTTTATTTCCTTGGACCATTTTTACAAATTTTTTATCTTCTCTATCAATATATTCATATCCATATTTAAGTGTTCCAAAATTATTATTTTGAACCTAGGAATTTGGTCCTTTGTGAAAACATTAATCAAATCCTTCACTTTGTTCCTTAAAGCTTGCCATTGGCCAACTTGGCTTCAAGCCAAAGTACCTTGTTTGTTAACCATATCTTGCTTGGACTTTAATACCCTCAAAGAGTCAAATAGATCATACATGGTTGTCTCAAACTTATTTATCATATCTCCTATAATAGACAAATTGGATTTCTCCTATAATTTCTTATTTTGTTGTTTTAGTGCTTTGATAATAGCTTGTAACTATTTTGTCTATGCTTGTGCTAATTTAAGAACTTCTTCCTCAAAAATAGGATCTCCACTAGGATTTATCCCTTTTATTTAGAGTCAAATTGGTCAAGGGTTCCACCTTTTGATATATGATCTCTTCTACACCATGTATGACCATTTTCTCTGTCACTCTTTGTAGACTAATAGTCCTTGGGTCAAGCCTAGATCTAGCTAAAGATTGGGTCACCTATAGAATAGGGATCTCTAATTATGATTTGGTTGGTGATTGGCTTGGAGTATCCAACCTCTTCACCTCCTCCTCTTGAAAATCAACAATCCATGGTTTTAGTTATTGTTGCATAGGAATGATAATGGCTTTGACCATAGCCCATGGATGGTAAGTGTGTAGCTTCTCCAATCTATGTTCATACAAGAACCACTCAGGAATAGTTGTATCATAAAATATGTTCTCTTCACTGAAAAAATTGATTTATTTTAGGGAGGATTGATGGTCACCTTGGGATTATTAGGTTTTGGAACAAGGGCAGTCTCTACTTTCCTCTTGGGGGGTTAATAACTACTAATTCCAAAGATTTCCCTTTGTCATCCTTAGTTTCCTCAACACTTATCTTCTCTTCTTCATATAAATCTATATATGTTATGGATAACATTCTCAATACATCTTCAATAGACTCTCGAAGATATATGGATATCATATGAACCTCCTCTTAATGTAATTCATGTTTTTCTACCTTGGAAGGTCTACGAGATGATGAGCTAGAAGATATTTCCTCTAGCATTCTCTCTTTATGTGTATGTTGTGTTTGAACTTCTATTTTTGGGAGCTTATAAGATTCAACACTAAAAAATTATATTGCCTGGGGCCCAAAATCCATCTATCATCTACCTTCTGATCTCTAGATAATCTAGACTCAAGTCTAATATTGTATTCTTTCAGTCTCCTAGTTACTTCAAAGTATGAGGATGTCTTGGTGTATACAAGGTCAAAATCACCAAGCTCATGATTATATGGTACATTCATGATACCTTTGAGTCTTGAATATTCTTTAACTCTTCCATGAGATTCCCATTGTCTAAGTTCATCCATTTGTAAATTGAAAGGTAGTTTATGTTTTGATGCTGCCTCAATGTGAACCCACTATCTGAAGATAGTCTTGCCAATGGTCTTAGGGAAACTATGCAGGAGACCCTTCCTCTTGGTCTTGAAAATTCCATCTATACCATTGAAGAGTTGATAGGAAAACTCTTTCTCTACTAGCTTATCAAGAATATGGACTAGCAACTTGAGAGGAGAATTTTGAGTTCCCTCAATCCTTATGACAATGCAGTCAAGGTAAAACCATATATACCCCATTGCTTCAATATATTTTTTGATCAAAGTTCTAATTATTGGCATAAGGATACCATTTATACCTTCAATCAATTCTATATAGACACAATCATAGATAAATTGAATGTGATCCCTATATTTATTAATGTGCAACTTAGAATAGTATTGATAAATGGCCTAGATTCCATTTGGAGACCATTCTCTCTGATTGGGAATCTTTGTAGTTGCACATGGATTATCTTGGAGATAAGACATCATGAAAACTCATTCTTCTTCTTATGCCTAATTTTATATATTTATCTACTTAAAGAGATGCTATTTATCTCACTCAATGGAGGAACTATTATCCTTTCAAAAATGAAATATACCATTGGTACCCACATAAGATCAACATGAGCTATGGTTACACATACATATAGTTTATTCAGCATTGTCATTACCATCTTGACCCCTTGTCTAAACTTACTCATAGGAATTTTCTTATCAAGGTCCATAACAACTTGGTTACCAAATTCTAACCATACAGCTAGGGTATCCATCAAATTATGTTCCTTATCCCATGATTTACTTGAGGTCAAGTCAATTTGGGGCTTAGGGAGCTTGTAATAGGAATCAAAGGCAAATGGGGAAATGTAAGCAACTTTTCTGTAATTATTTTTATTAATTAACATGGCCTTATCTATCTTAGCTTCCTTAAAAATAGGAGCAAGAATATCAATGGAATAGAGTACTTCTAGTTTTGTTGCTTCATATTGTAGACTAGTTATTTGGATTGGTAATGTAGACACTTAAAACTGGTTGTCGATAATGTCCAACCAAGATTTTGGCTAGTTTCCACCTAAAATGCATAATTTGGCCTAAAAAAAATAAAACATGCTAAATGATGTGAAATTGACATATTCAAGTGCCTATTTTGGCCAAGGTATCCCTAAATGGGGTAATGCAATTTGTGGGCCAACTAACTTTGATCAGTTCAATTTGAATCAAAATGTCAAATTTGCCCCTACATGCTCTGGACTGCTATTTTCTATCAAATATTTTGCACAAGACTTGTGCCTTTGTTATTTGTTGTTAGCAACATTCTAAATGGGAATATGCATCTAATGCATCTAATGTAGACTTCCAATTCAAATCTGGTCAAATTTAGGACCAATAACAAGGCATTCTGATCAATTTGGGTAATTTATGCACAATGTGCTTAATCATGCTTAAGAGATAGTTAACCCAAATCAAGGCCTAATCAAAAATTCCATGGGAACTTGTTTAATATATATTTTGAGAAATGAATATCGAATATCTACATCATCAAGTGACCTCATTTCTTGGGAAGACATACCTAGTCCATAAATGCCATAAATATCAGGATTCATGCCCTCCATGCCTCATCAATGCCTTCTATGATTCCCTTCATGCCTCTTAATTTCCCCTTATTCTAATGTAATGATGAGGATAATTACAAATTTTAATTAAAAATTTGAATTAATCCTCAACCACACATCTCAATCTTGAGATGGACGGTTGAGATTGATTCTGATCAAATCCAAAAATTTATAAATAGGAGGCCTCACAATATCATTTTTAAGCTTAATTAGTGCAAAGTTATAATGCAAGATTGGCTCCAAAAAGTTTCAAAAAACTAGTGTTATAATGCCAAATTGATTCCAAGCCAAGCCAAGCCATAAGCCAAAGGTGCCAAGAGGATATGAAGGTAGCCACACTCCATTGAAGAAGACTTCTTGAAGCATAAACCGAGCAAGCCACCATTATAAAGGCATTTGGAGCATCCAAAGAAGGTGAAAGTAATTCTTGTGTTTTCATTCCTTGCTTTTTAGTTATGCTTGTCATTTGCTTTTGTTACCTAAGTTCACCCTAGTGTCTAGGTCTAGAGATGTTATGTTATTAGTGTTTTTATTTCATTTTGTTTTCATTTTAGAACTAACACCATACTAACCATCCTATCTTGAGTCAAATTCCTAGATCACATAATGGCATGCCAAATGGGACTAGACACATCCTACACCTAAAGGAGATCCTTTTGCAACCTTAAAAAACTTATTTGAGATTTTAAAACTCTTGAAAATTAGATTTCTAACTTTTTTTTTGCCATTTTTAGTTTTCACAATTTTTACATAGTAACCGACATCGATAGAAATATCAATATCAGTTACTTGACTTAACCGATGTCGGTCAGTAGAACTAACATTGATCAGATCTTTGCTAGCCATAAATGATGTCAGTAGTATTGATTGACATTGATCACTATGTTTTTCAAAAAACATAGACCTAAAACCTACTTTTCCAAAGTTACTTTTTTTTTAATTCAAAAGGGCTTCAAAGCTAAAGGACATGCCAACAATTTTGCTACAGGATCAAGTTCAAAATTCACTTAATACATGTTTAAATCACCTTTGCATGCTTAAAACTTTATTAGGAACCTTGTTTTTGTGATTAACAAAGAATTTAAGTGTCTTTGATGAATGTTTTCAAAGTTTACAATTAAGACCAAGGGGTCGAATGAACACCACCAAACATTTCATTTGGGTTTAAAATTGAACACACTTGTCAATTTTTGCTTGAAATAATTATTTAACTTAATCTTATTTGGAAAAAAGAGGGGTGTTGTGTGTATGCTTTTTCATTTTCCCCTATAGGGAAACCATGAAATCAAAAGTGCCATTCTTATTGCAAATAGCCTAGTCCAAGGCTTAGAAAAAATATCACCTAAAGCACTCCCCAAAAACTTGTTAAAGTTTGGGTGATCTTGAAAATGACCCTAAAGTATTTATATTTTCATGATTTCTTTGTTTTTATGCAACTTGGCTTATGAGGGAGACTTCATCACCTCCCATAAGTTCTTTAGGGAAGCTTTGACTCAGGGTTTCATCTCCTGGCACTAACTTCATTTGACTCTTTTAGAGTTATACATAGGATGTAGTTGCACTTTGGACATTGAACTGCACTAAGCAAACAATAGGATGTAGTGGTTACAAAAAGAACTAGACCCTTTTACAACAAGCTGAGTGATATAGACCCAAAATCTATGCTTTTCTTTTGCATTTTTGGTGTGAAAGTCATTATGCAATTGATTCCCCTAGTGACATTTGAAACTTGATAGTTTAGTCAACCCCACATGCCATACCCTTGCTAGGATTTAGATTATTATACTTAGTGTATTTTGGTCATTTTCTCATTTGGTATGTTTTGAGACTAAAACTTGTTTTTTTATTCATAAGCCATGTCAAAATAATACATTTGAGTTGTGAAGGGTAGGGTTATACTATCCAAATCATGTCAAAACATTTTAAGCCTTTGAGTCTTTTGAAGCATAACATAGACCACATTATTCGATCATGCTTACATCATTAGGCTACTCAATTTTTTTCAAGACTTGTTTACCATTGTATCAAAACCATTTGTTTCAAACCATTTTGTGTATACTATTTAGAACTCTATCTTGTGCCATCATGTTGTCCAATCTTGTCTAGCCTATGTGGTCCAATCCTAGTTTTCATCATTGAGTTTTCAATTATCCTTATCAAGTTTGGATCCAAACATTGATTTATTTCTATTTAGGCCTAAATTCATTGGGTTGATACATAGATCTTTCTCTTTTGGGTTGCATAACTTCAGTTAATCGATTACCCAAATTTGAAAACTATTAATGGCTTGTTTGCTTAGTACCTATCCTTATCATTATTTGTGTCTTTATTTTTGAAAACATAGCCTTTTCAAAGATCATTTTATCTTATGCCTTATTCCAAATGATCATGTTTATGTTTGATTCCATGTGTCAGGTCTATGTCAAAGCTATTTATAAACTTGCTAGATTAAATCAAATCACATTAGCCTTTGTTTCAAGTCTAGATTTTGATGTCATTTGGTCAAAAGTCTAAGCAAATGCCTATTTCTTTAAGCTTAGATTTTGAATCCATGTTTGGAAAAAAGACCTAGTAACTCAACTTTTCCCTTTCCTAGTTTAGACCTTGTTTGGAACACTTTGACCTAGACCTTTGACATGTCAATTTTTATTCATATGCTTGAACATTTGTGCATGTGACATTTAAAATTATATATTTGATTTTAGTCTATTTTATGCCAAGTATTATCACAAATCATTTTGGAGATATAGCTCCACTTATAAACCACATTGGAGATACAACTCCACCCCTTTGACTAAGTTAGACCAAGTTTGACCATTTATCCTTCAAACATAATTTTTTAGAGTTTATAGAACTCTAAGTCTTCTTGTTTTTAGACCTTTCATAATTTATGAAGATATGTTTCACTACATTTATGGTGGAGTCACTTACAATCTGAGTTATGATAGAATGGCCACATAAAATGACTTTTATGGCTTTTGTCAAGACCCCAATGATGCTAATATGGTTTGTGAGATAGATTTCTATTTTCCTCATATTAATCATCCATGGGAACAAATTTACAAAGTAACTTATGACCCAACTCGAGACCTTGACTGGTATGAAGAGGCTTGTGAAGAGGACTTTGAAGACCTAACTATAGATAATGTTTTTTGGGATAAGAATCCATTCCCTCTTTTCAAAAATCAATACATGGAACATAGTCAAGAACCAACTTATGATCCAACTCACACTTGGGATGATATGGTTTATTAGGAAGACTTGGATGATTTTTATTTTACAAGAAATCAATTTTTATGACATCCTTTTATCATTTGATCATTAGTTAGCCCTAACCCTCCTTTGGATTATATGAGCTATCAAGCTCTGTAATATCCAAGGAATACCATTATCATTCTAGGACCTAGTCCTTTGGCTTATGCAAGTAATCATGCTCCACACCGCCCTATCATTACCATTTTAGGACTTCATCCTTTGTCTCATGTGAGAAATCATGCTTCCTAATTCCCTACCATTATCCAAGTGTAAGTCATTTCTCATCTAGTGTCGATCCCATCCAAACCTCAATCGATCCAATCATTCAAAGACCAAGCTGTGTTAAAAACTAGTATTTTCAACAAGACATCTTTGTAAGAGAGTATCCATCAGATGAATAATTAAAGTTGGACTCAGGTTCTATTATTGAACTAACATTATATTTAGCATCAAAATTAGAATCAACATTAGTTGTGACATTGGATTTAGAGTCCCTCCAGTTAGAATCAGATTTAGATGAATAATATGTTCATGGCTATTACAACATTGGTTATGCATGCCTCATATATCAATTTGAATACATTTATGATCCTTCTATAGCTTTTGAGGATGAGTACTTAAGCTTTGACTCAAGTTATCGTAGTATCTTCTATGAGGATTTTGTAACCTCCCCCATTCCATTACCATTCCATAGGCCATTACCATCAGCCAAGAGAGCCATATTATTGACATTCCATCTCCCACAAGTGTCAATTGGGATCAATAGAATCACACTTTTTTGAAATACATCCATGATAACATAGCCGTTTAATAAGAGCAAGGATACCAAGACAACATTCATGTAGTAGAAGAAGACTCTCCTAGTGAGACCTTTTCGAAGGCACTAGGGGACAATCAAAATTAGAACTTAGCTTCTTCTAGTGTGATTTTTTTGGAAGCACTGGGAGACAATCAAAGTAAAAAGTCCACATTCCTTAGCAAAACCTTCTCAAAGGCACTATGAGACAATCAAGACAACTTCATTAGTGAAAACCTCATTGAGGCACCAATAGCTGAGCACAAAAGTTCTTCATTATTTACTGAAGATAAAATCAAAATAAATTCCTATCTACAACCTAATCAGATGATATCTACTCTTAAGATCAAACAATATAAAAATATGGTGGTCCTATCAAGAGAGCAAGTCTTCAACCCCACCACAACCAAAATTATGTCAAATTTGGCATCAACAACATTACATGTGACTGAAAGTCCTGATCTTCATTTATTTCCCCACCATTATAAATTCTATTATCATCTACCATTCCATTTCAAAAATAAACCCACCATCCATTATTTATACCTATTTACCATCCATGGTTGCCCTTTCCTTTATAGAGGCTATAAATATACCTTGTCTTGACGTTTGAAGGAATCAAAATAATGACCAATGAAGATCACAAAAGCATTCTTAGCAACTAAATTTGTAGGCCATTTTTAATAGAGTAGCTATTCAAATGAGGTGTAGGATAGTAATTAACATGATCAAGTATTATGTTTGTTTCATTTGTTGATTCAGACCTGTATCTCCCTAGCAGTAAGAATAATAGAATCAAAAACCACACCCAAGCCAAAAACATGCACCATACCATTTCACATTGCCATGCCATTACCATTGTTACATCTCCATTTTCCATTGTCAAAGTACCCAACCATTCACCCCATCACTTGGGGGTAACCCTCTTACCATTTTATTCAATCTATCTAGACCATCATTATCCCTAGAAAATGCCATTCCATCTTTTTATTCCATTCCTATTTGGACCAAAGCCTATTTTTAGTCATCCTACCCAATCCTATTTTGATCTTGGTTCATTTAGTTCTTCCCACACCTTTTGTGAGAATTTTATGATCAAGTTTCAACAATCAATCCAATCTATTTTTCAATGATAGTATATTATAGTAGTGTGATAGCTAATCTAGCAAGATATCTTTCATCATATATCTATGTTTGTTTATGTGAACCTAATTATAACTGCCTATGGGTGAATCAATGTCTCACTAGTCTTGATACTAATTATAACCACCTATGGGAAAATTAGTATTATTTACTAATGAAATTATATCTTAGTTATAAATTCTTATGGGAAAACTAGGGGAAACACTTTTTTATCATGCATTACCACATCACCTTGCCATCGCTATTTTCATTTGATTGGCCATTTTCTAGATTTGAGGACTTATTGGGACCTAGTTGGTTTTTCCCCACATTTTGTGTGGATGGAATTACTATGACTTGAGGTTATTTTAGGACTATGTGGGTCATTCTCAATTCATGTTGAGGTCACCTCAGTCCCCCTTTCCATATGCTCTCACCATTTTATGAGCAACCTAAGCTAAATGCTCTTACTATTTTGTGAGTAGGTATCATGTCATTCTCTAACAAGTTAAGATACCTCAAAATTTTAAAAATATCCATAACATTTCAAAAATCCAAAAATATTTGTCCTATTTAAGCTTAGTCAATTATCCTTGATGCACCTTACTAGGGCATTATCATTGTTAGGATTCTTTCTTTTGATTTTGTTTTTAGACTTTTTATTTATTTGCTTGCTTGTTTATTTGTTTTATTTTTACACTATTGCCTCGACTCAGTCTATATGTGTTCATTGGGTGATTCCTTTCACACATTATTCTTGAGTCTATCCATATTCATATGATGACATTGTCATCATGGTTTCTATCATTGGTGCATTTTTTTCAAGTGTTTATTGGATATTGGGAGTTAGTCCTTATGCATATTTTGGGATAGTATTCATGGTGTTTTATCATGAAGCCTACCATCACATGCTACAAAAAAAATTAGCTTCATGAAGGTCTATAATTAATGGAGCCATAAAAGTTTCTCCTTGGCACCTTAGTAAATCCTTCCATCCCACCCTTGATCAATATTAACTCATTTGACCATTCTAATTATATCATTGTTAATTAGGATGAGCATTTCCTCATTGATAGGTACAACTAAATCATTCACACTGATTAATGCTATTATTTTATTAATCTATTTCATCACTTTACACCTACTCATCTTTAATCTGTATTCTAGGTTATATCCTTGAGTTATGCTTGCTAATCAACCCTAACTGGGGCATAATCATCTTAGTCCAATCCAGGTCATCTTCATGATTATAATTGCCTATGGGTTAATCATTATTTAGACTTTTATTCTTGATTATAAATGCCTTTGGGCAAATCAACATCCTTTTTACATCAATGCATGCAAGCATTTTATCATTTGGATTAATCTCAAACATGGGTTAATTCCACCTTTCTTCTTGTTTCTTTTCAAGGGACCATCCATCAATAAATGTGATGGCTACTCCCTCGAGGGGGCATCATCATAAGCTTCCCAAAAACCATTTAGATCTTTGTTCTTCTACTATCATCATCTTCTTTTTTAGCATACATGCCATTTCTCATTCTTTGAGAAGACATTTCTTTGCCTATAGTTTTTAATGCCTTCCCAAACAAGGGAAAATTAGAGACACCTAAAACTAGCTGCTGATAACCTCCAACCAAGCTTTTGGCTAGTTTCCACCTAAAATGCATAATTTGGCCTAAAAACACTAAAACATTATAAATGATGTGAAATTGACATATTCAAGTGCCAATTTTGGCCAGGGTATCCCTAAATGGGGTAATTCAATTTATGGGCCAAATAACTTTGATGAGTTCATTTTGAGTCAAAATATCAAATTTGCACCTGCATGCTCTAGATTGCTCTTTCTTATCAAATATTTTGCACAAGACTCGTGCCTTTGTTATTTGTTATTTGCAACATTTTAAATGGGAATATGCATCTAATGTATCTAATGTGGACTTCTAATTCAAATCCAATCAAATTTAGAACCAATAACAAGGTATTTTGATTAATTTGGGTAATTTGTGCACAATGTGCTTAATCATGCTTAAGAGCTAGTTAGCCCAAATCAAGGCCTAATAAAAAATTCCAT
Organism: Torreya grandis; assembly: GCA_037957365.1. Taxonomy (NCBI): domain Eukaryota; kingdom Viridiplantae; phylum Streptophyta; class Pinopsida; order Cupressales; family Taxaceae; genus Torreya; species Torreya grandis. The sequence continues at coordinate 628,562 of JARHVA010001957.1, forward strand.
GGAAACTTGTTTAATACTTATTTTTGGAAATTAATATTAAATATCTACATCATCAAGTGACCTCATTTCTTGGGAAGACATCCCTAGGCCATAAATGCCACAAATATTAGGATTCATGCCCTCCATGCCTCATCAATGCCTTCCATGCCTCTTAATTTCCCCTTCTTCCAATGCCATGATGAGGATAATTACAAATTTTAATTACAAAATTTAATTAATATTCAACCACACATCTCAATTTTGAGATGGATAGTTGAGGTTGATTCTGATCAAATCCAAAAATCTATAAATAGGAGGCCTCACAACATCATTTCTAAGCTTAATTAGTGCAAAGTTATAATGGAAGATTGGTTCCAAAAATATTCAAGAAACTAGTGTTATAATTCTAAATTTATTCTAATCCAAGCCAAGCTACAATCCAAAGGTGCCAAGAGGAGATGAAGGTAGCCACACTCCATTGAAGAAGACCTCTTGAAGCACAAGCTGAGCAAGCCACCATTACAAAGGCACTTGGAGCATCCAAGGAAGGTGAAAGGAATTCATGTGTTTTCATTCCTTGATTTTTAGTTGTATTTGTCATTTTATTTTGTTATCTAAGCTCTCGCTAGTGTGTAAGCCTAGAAATGTTATTTTATTAGTGTGTTTATTTCATTTTGTTTTCATTTTAGAACTAACACCATACTAACCATCCTCTCTTGAGTCAAATTCCTAGATCAAAGCTATAATATCATCATATAGTCTCCTTATAGAGAGGATATTTTCTTCTTCCCTAGTGATAGTTGGTTGGTTCTCAATTGTCTATAATAATTGTTATCCCTTATGTTCAAAGTAGCAACAACAAACTTCATGTCCTTACACACATGACCTTATGAATCTAATGTCAAAAATAAATCCACATCTTGATTTGAAACATTATTATGGGTGGCCATTGCTATAATATTTATCGAATTATCCACCTATTTCAATTTAAGTACAGTGATTTTGGAGATAATTTAGGGTAATCTATACACTTTAAGTATTTTTGAAGGTTTATGCAAGGTTTTAACGGTGTTCAACTAGTTTGAACAATGAGCTCTTGTAACTTAGATTAAATTTGATTTACACATTTATACCTTTCATGTGTTAGGCCCATAAGATCTCCTAATTTTATGTGTTCTATTTATGTGGCATTACCATGTCATGCTACTTATTTATTTAAAATACGAATATTTATCTCTTTTGGAAATGTGTCAATAACTTATGCAATCTTGAAGCTTGATCAATTCTCACCATTGATATATTAAAAATTCCTCTATTTTGACTTCATCATAGGCCATTGATCTTTCATTTGAACTCCTGAGAGTGTGCACTTGGAAGCTCTACGGGCTCTTTGAGCACCTTAAAAACACACTCCATCACTTAATACCTTCTTGACATATGGAAACCTCTCATTAGATTTGGGATCATTGAATTGTTGAGGTAATCTACACCATTGAGCTTGATCCAAAAGTTTGATTTTATTCATTAATCTCTATATAATTTAACACAGTTGTGACATATATCACCACCATGTTTAATCATGTCCCTTTTAAAAGTCCACCTTCATTCACACAATCAAACTTCTAGATATATGAATGAATTTGGATCTTTGATTCCTTTCTTTATACATAATCTCTAATGTGGACCATCGATTTACTTGATCACTAGCCAAGATTGTGACATTTGTCCTTCTTGTATTCCTTCATAGGCTCTTTGATAATTTTATTCTTTGCTTGCCATTGGATATCCATTATACTATTAACACATACCATTGATCAATTCCTTTGACTTATTGACTCTATCTTAGCATGCAGTACATTGATCTTTGCTTTAAATTCTCAATATCTTGCCACTTGGCATCCTCATGTTGATTCATTCCTTTGGGCAATGAAATTAAAGACATAAGATTTTGGGATATATGGATAGAATTAGTATAAAACTTTAGACTACATTTTAGTTGTATTAATAATAAAAATTAGGACTTAGGATAAAGTTTAAGCTAGGTCTAAGATATAAAACTATTCCCACATAAACATGGATCCTACATAAATTTGAATCTATTTCAAAAGGGAGTTAGGCATAACGGCTAGACTAAGGTTTTTTAATACTATTTATACATAGATTCAAGTAATTGATTAAAATAACAAGTTTTGTCAAAAGGGGTCAAATAATATAATATTATTTAACCAAGGGTTAAATTAGCATTTAAATCATAAAACCCTGAACAATGTTCATTCCAATGGAAATCCACATTAAGGAAGGTGATAAATAGAATATTACATTCAAGACATAAGAGGGATTGTATGAATGGTTGTTCATGCCATTTGGGATGAAAAATGCACCAAATACATCCATGAGACTCATGAATGAAGTTGTGAATCCTTTTATAGGTAAGTTTGGTGTAGTGTACAGGGACGACTTTCTAATTTTTATCAAGAAAATGTAAGAGAACTTGATGCATTTAAGAAGAGAGTTGAAACAAATATAAGAAGAAATTTTGTTGGTAAACATGAATAAATGTAGCTTCATAAAGAAATAATTGGTATACTTAGGGTTTTTAATTTTTCAATAAGGTTTGAAGATGGACCCATAAAAGGTGTGCATCATCTTAGAGTGACTGTGACCTAAGAACATGTTTTAATTGTAAATATTTATTATCTTAGAAATATTATATAGGAAGTTTATTATAAACTTAAGTGGAAAGTGCACAAGAATAACTGAGGTAATGAGAGGTGCTAAGAGAGTTTTTTTTTTGAATATCTAAATTTAATAAAAATTCCAAGTTTTGAATAAGAAAGTAACCAAATAATTAATGGTAGCATTTATTGATTTCAACAAGGTAGTTCATGTTGGTTGTGTTTCTAGTGGCATAAAAATTAGAGTAGTTTTATGTCAAGAAGGTAGGCTTGTAGATTAAAGTAGTGAGAGGTTGAATGAAAAAAATGAATTATTCATTTTGTGACAAATATTTATATACCATAGTGTAAATTCTCAAGAAGTGGATAGATTATATATTACTAAGTTAGTTTGTGTTGTACAAAAACCATCAAACATTAAAATTCATAAAATAGTCAAGGAAATATAAATCAATGATACATGATGTGGTTTGGGTTTATATATATTTATGTGATTATTTTAAAACATATAATAGTAAATTTGATTAAGGTATTATAAATTTTGAGTAGACTATTTATCTTGATAAATGTATTAGAGGTACACGCCACTAGGAGGGGGGTGTGGGGTGAATCAGTAGTGAGAAACAATCCAATTCAATTTTTAGACCCTTCAAACACTTAAGCTTTTAATATAGTCATTTATGAAGCATGCAAGATGTTTATAGTAATGAACAATGAATATAATGCAAGATCACACACACAACATAAGATATACGTGGGAAACCCTCTTGGGGAATAAAACCCACTCTCAATCCTGCAAACACTTGGACTACTTTTCCTATAAGGTGTTAAAAACTAGAGACTAATCAATTCATTTTGACTAGGATTTAGTGAAACACTTATTACATAAGGATCACCTACCCCTAAGATGATCGAGTCCTCTTGACCACTTATTGATAAACAAGCCTAGAAACCATCTACTTTGGTTTCACTATATATAGAGTCTTCATGATAAACAACTTCTTGGTCAGCCATTAGACTTGAATTAACCCTTAATTATTCTCTCACATCAATATATGGCTTAATAAAATCCTCAAAGATAAATCATATCATTTATGGGTCATCCTTAAGCAACTAAACCTTTCAATTAGGCCCTTGTAGCTCTTATAGGTCTCATAGAGAACTATTCACCTATTTATCACTTCATCAAGTAAAACAAAAACATAAGACCACTTAAAAATTCATATTTATAATCCACATGACCCCTTTAACTTCCTCAAATTATCATAATAAACTCTAATAACCTTTGTGTATGATCAATCTATCAAACACTAACCTGGTGCATATGAACATCATGAATAAACACATAGTCAACTTTTAGGACTTTGTCCATACAAAATATCAATTGGTCAAACCTAAAAAAATAATAAAAATCATTAATAAGGATTCTAAAATACTTTCAAATATCTAGGCCATCATAAAACATTTGAACATCATCAAAACAAGAACAAATATCCTTCCCAAGTTACTTGTAGGACATAGTCAACACATAGTCAAATTTAGATCTAAATATATTTTATTTTACATATATTCATGCCTTATAAATAGGTTAAATAGATTCACTATGGATTATTTTTCAACTTTTATTTTTATATCACCTTTAAATTCATCATGGATCAAGAGTTATGGACAAAATACAAATCACTAGTTTTTCCCTTTGTAAAATTCAAATATTCAAATGCCAATGGTCAAAGTTAAACATAGAGCACATTGCCTTCATCTCATTTATTCCTAGTACTTTGGAGAAAAAAAATCCATTTGTATTCTTAAAATATTTCTTTAATTTTATTAAGCAACTATCACTTTGACCACTTTGACTCGATACACACCATTAGATCAATCTATATGAATGTCCGCTTGTCATTAGATCCTTAACCTTTACATTTTCTCATTGTTAAACATCAATCACTTCTTTCCATCTCATTACATCCTAAAATATTGGATAAAATTTTCTCTATTGATCTCCTTGAGAGATTCTCAAACTTTACCTTGTGCAAAATTGACCAAGTATTTGGACCATTTCAATATGCCTGAAAGGCCAACTTTGGATAGATATATCTTTTGATGTGCTCAAACACATGTTCTCAAATTTTGCCCATATGACATTTTTTCATATGGGAATCCAAAAATTTATCAAACTAATCTTTAAACCTTCAGTCATGTGAGATATAAATCCATTAATATGCTTACTTAGATTTTTTCTACCATAGAGCCAACTATGTCAAAAACTACTTGGGAGGTCAACTTTGACCATGCATATCTTTTGATGTGCTTCATCGCATGACCTAAACTTTAGTGCATAGAAAATAAAGATAAAATTTAATAAATTCATATGATAATTTTCTCCTAAAACCTTCATGTGTGAAAAATATAACATCATCAAGATGCTTACTCAACATTTTCTTACCATATGCAAATTTGGCTATGGGAAAACATTATCAAAATGCTTGGGAGCCCAACTTTACACATGCATATCTTTTGTTGTGCTTCATCACATGACCTTAAATTTAGTGGATATAAACTAGGTAAAAAATTAAGCATACCCATATGATCAACTCATTCTAAAATTCCACATGTGTAAAATATGACTACATCAATATGCTTACTTAGCTCTACTTGAGCTCCTTTGCAAAATTCGCTATGGAAACTTAGTGAATTCTATCTGAGAAGCCAAATTTACATCATCATATCTTCTATTGTGCTTCATACATGAATTGAGAATTGGACCATAGTAACTTGGGACTAATATGATCAAAACCATATGACCAAATCCCCCTGACTCATCCACATGTGTAAATGCTAAAATCATCAATCTGCTCACTCAGATTTATTTGCCATAAGACCCAAAATGTATAGATGAACATAATGAAGAACCAAATGAATTATATTCATGCACACAAGCATTAAATATATCCTTAAACTCTGATAGGACCTCTTTTAAAAACTCAAATCACCATACTCATTCATAAGCATTCCTAACCATGCCAAAATAGAGGATCAACCAAGCCAACTTTAAGCATACTAGGATAAGCATACTACACACTTTATCATTATCACTTAGAATATAAAGACACTTCATACATTCACTTGGACACCTGCATGACATCATTGAAAATTATCAAATAATCTCCCCCTTTGTCATTGATGTCAACACCCATCAAATAACTCACCTTCTTTCTCTCTCTTCAAGCACTCTCATAATAAAAATCTTCTCCCCCTTTGACACAATGATAAAGTTGTCATAAACTGATCCTAAATACCTAAAAATACTATCGATAAGAGAATACTATCTTATAAATATATTAAAAACTCCCCCTTACCTTGAGCCTACTTCTTCTTGCCTTGACAACTTCCTCTTGCAATATGTCAACACTCTTCTTCAACCAAGCACTGCAACCAATGAAGAAAGAACAAAAAAAACTAAAATCTAATGGAACTCACCAAAAAAAATTTGAGAGGGACTCCCCTTAATATTTATAATCAATTACACCTCCTGAGAATCTTCAGATCTCCACACACCATGAAGAACCATTAGACAGGCTTACTAGCCTTCAATATTAAGCTACCACAAGGACCATCAAAATAAATTCATGCTAATAACCAAACATGAAACATGATCTAAACTTACCTAAGAAATATCCTTGAAATACTTATACCTTTCTCTTTTCGATAAATAGAGCAAAAAACATCAAATCTTCACACTAGGTCTATCTAGACTCCTTGTAGCCCATCCTAGAATTTGCAAATACCATAAATTTTAGTAGATGAACCTTAAAGACCTAAAAATTCATATATGGATCACTCTCATATTAATCCTCAAGCATACCAATTTTAAACACCTATCTTATCCTCTGAAATATACTTATTTCACAAACCAACTTGCCAATTAGGTTTCCATCTTGATAAATACATGAACAAATTGAAAACCACAAACCTTCAAATCTCTATGAAGCTTGATTTGACAACCCATTTGGCTCATTAAACCTATTAAGAAGCCTCAGACCTCAATTCACAAGACAAACCACTTTTATAATAGATCCCAAAACCTTAGAATCTCAAAAACTAATAGGTCAACAAACCTCCTTCTAGTCAACACCCACCTCTAAAATTTCTTGGACACTTGGAGATAACCATCACACACTTGTGTAAGATTTGAGATTTTTCACCTTTTGGATCCTTGAATTATTATACCATGGAATTTGACCTTCAATAAGATAGATAAACCTAAGAGCACATAAAATCCTCCAAAAATCTCAAACATGATCATCAAGACACAAAACCACCTGAACACATCATAAAAAAGTTCATAGACCTTTCTAAGCACCAAAATATTCTCAAAATTCCATTAATCTCATTAAGCCACTTGTAAACACCCATTCTAATCATGTATTATAGTTCCTTCACAAACCTCTGGATTAAGCTCATTAACTTATTGTTCCCCCTTAACCAATGATCTTGTAAGATCAACACAAGTATCTATAAAAATTAACATTAATATCTTGAGCATACATACTTGCTTCTCCACAAGAAAGATGTCTCAGAGGCATCCTACTTCACAATGTCCTAGAATAGTGTAGAATTAGGAGTTGCCCAAAACTCCTCATATTCCTTCTCCTCCTTGGTCATTTGATACTTAGAGCTCTTATTCTTCTTCTTAGGCTTAAGAGAAACAAAATGCTCATCCACTACAATATTTTCCTCTATGATTGGATTAACAATACATGGTGATAACATAGATTCATGACATACCTTTTCATCTATAAAATCTTCATCATAGCTTGGAACCTTATCACTAGGCACTGATAATTGATTTTATTTAAATGATACTTATCAATAATAGAATGTTCACTTGGATCCATACTTACCTTAGAAATAGCCTCAACCAGTACCTTGGTCTTCTCCTTGAGCTTAGTATCTTCATTCACAAATATAGCAGGCAATGAGATCCCTTGGCACTCTTCACCTTATGTAGTATTCTCCACCATAGAAAACAAATTACTTGGACCTGTAGTCTCACCATGACTCAAAATTACCACTTTGGTTTCCATGAGTTAACTTTCCTTCTACATTTCACTCTAGGATCCTAATAAAACCTATTCTTTCTTATAGAAATTTTGTAGAAATGAGCAATGTGACCAATATTTTCACATTTGTAGCAAACAATACTCCTTGATGGAAACTCATCATGTCTTACCTTGTTAAAAAAAAAAAAACTATCAATGTGTCCAATGTCATGGTAATTGAAATAAACTAATCTTTTTAAAGAAGACATACCTTGCCTTAGGCAAAGTCTCCCTCATCAAGGTAGTTGAAGCACTTAAATCTATTCATACCTTTTAAATAATGCCCCCATCATAGTTCCATGCAAAATTATTTCTAACAAGTTTCTTGCATTCTCTAGATTTATGCCTAAACTGATTATAAGTATAACAATAACCATTTAAATGTACATACCTCATGGCATTTGGTTGTCTAATCTGATTTGTCTTTATTTTTATAACACCTTCATTCCTTGATTGATTATTGATCTTATAGGTCTGATTAGTCTTTATTTTGTCTTGAGTTGCATTCTCTAGTTATTCTTTGTATCCAAGACTAGTTTTATCACTTGCATGCTTTTTACCACTCAAAAGATTGTCTAGATCACTTGAGCTCTTTTCAAAATTCACAAATTATTCCATCTTACTAGATGTCTTCTCTAACTTAGCTTTCAATGGATCATTTTCAATTACATACCTTAAACACTCATTTTCTTTAGCTTTCATGGTTTTAGATAGGATTTCCAATTGATAACTAAGATGATTAACCATTTGACTTTATCTTCTTGTTAATCTTCTTCTCAATCTTTATTTCTTATAGGGCCTTTATCAATTCAATTTCATATTCCACCTCATCTTTATCATCATTTGAATCACTCCAAGTAGACTCTATTTGATATGAGCATCTGCCTTCCTCAACCATGAAGAAGGCTTCATCTTCATCAGGACAATCATCTTAATGATCATACTTTAAGTCACTACCTTCACTCTCATCTGATGAGCTATAATATTCTTTGGTATAGAGACTCTTCTTGTCCTTGAAGTAATTCTTATTGTCAAACCTTCTAAATCCCTTTTTGATTTTATCAAACTTGAATGATCTCTTACCATAATTATGACTTTGATCATACTTTTCATCATCATTCACCTTATACTTATGAGGAAACTTAATAACAAAATGTCTTACCTCTCCACAATTGAAGCATTTGAGGAGTATTTTACCTTTATACTTACCTAAACCTATTTTCAATTTCCTTGAAGTCAAAGCAATTAGTTCATCCTAATCTATATCAAAAATGTCATCCTCCTTGGGTTTATAACCTTGGAACTTCTTTGTGTTCATTTCAATCTTGAAAGTTGCTTCCTTCTTTGGTGGTATATCATCATTTACTCTCATCTCATAGGCAATAAGGATGCCATGCAATCGATCCATTTTCAACTGAGTAGTATCATGAATTTATTTTATAGTAGATAATTTTGGATCAAACTCAAGGGATAAAGACCTTAATACTTTTTAAACTATAGTAGCCTCTTCAAGTTTCTCTCCAAGACCTTTGATGATGTTCAAAATCTCATCAACTCTCTGTAGAAAGGATGCCACATAATTTTCTTCCTTCGTTTTGAGACTTTAAAATTGCTTTCTATGAGTGTATAACTTAGCAAGCTTGAACTTTGAATCTCCTTCATAAATGATTTGCATTTTGTCCCATATCTCTTTAGTAGATTTACAATGGATTACCTTGGTGAACTGAATCTTTATAAGACCACAAGTGATGGCATTCATTGCCTTATAATTATTCTCAAATAACATATTATGTACATCACTAGATGGAGGAGTAGTATGAGCAATGTAACCATCTAAAACAAATTACCATACATCAAACCCTAGGGACATAATGTATGTCCTCATCCTTGCACTCCAAAAAGCATAATTAGATCTATTGAACATCAGTGCTTACTTAGTAGAGAAACCTACTTCTATTTGATTACTACCCATATTGTACATTAGATCACCTTCAATATTTCAAGATCTTATTAAAAAGCCTACTCTAATACCAATTATTAGAGGTACAAGACACTAAGAAGGGGGGTGAATCAGTGGTGAAAAATAATCCAATTCAATTTTTAAACCCTTCAAATACTTAAGCTTTCAATAAAATCATTTATGGAGTATACAAGATGTTTATAGCATTGAACAATGAAGATAATTCAAGATCACACACACAACACAAGATCTAGATGGGAAACCCTCTTGGGGAATAAAACCTACTCTCAACCCTGCAAACACTTGGACTACTTGTCTTATAGGGTATTGAAAACTAGAGACTAATCAAGTCCTTTTGATCAAGATTTAGTGAGACACCTATTCCACAAGGATTACCTACCCCTATGATGATCAAGTCCTCCTGACCACCTATTGGTGAAGTCCTTTTGACCCAAAACCTTTATCAATCCTTTTGACAAAAGGCCTTTAGTGAAACACATGTTTCACAAGGAGAAATTGCCCCTAAGGAAGATCAAGTCCTTTATACCCTCCTATGAAGTGAATACCTTCAACTTAGAAATGATGTCTTCAACACCTGATGATGGATCTTTGATTTTATAAATCCTACACAAACTCCCTCTCTATCTCATACATTCCTCTCACATAGGCATTCCATAATCTCTCTCTTTCATTACTTAAACTACCGTCATATACACACTTATACCCCTTTACACATATTAAACCTTTAAACCATAATACCACTATTATGACATCATAAATAATACCTAAAAGTCATGAAAATAGTCAATAAACTACTCTACTCATCAAATCATCCAATAGACACACTACCTATCCTTTTTTCATCACTTTAATGTATACTCCTCTCACACAAGCCTAAAAACCATCTCATTTGATTTCACTATATATAGAGTCTTCAGGATAAAAAACTTTTTGGTAGACCATTAGAGTTGCCTTAACCCTTAAGTCTTATCTCACATCAATACATGGATTAATACAATCCTAATAGGTCATTCATAGCATCTATGGGTCACCCTTAAGTAGCTACACCGTTTAATTAGGTGCTTGTAGCTCTTATAGGTCTCATGGAGACCTATTCACCCATTTAGCACTTCATCAAGAAAAATAAGAACATAATACCACTTAAAATGATTATATCCACTCCACATCACCCCTTTGAATTCCTCAAATGATCACAACCAATGCTACTCACCTCTATGTATGATCAATCTACTCAAACACTAACTTAGTGCATAAAAACATCATGAACAAACACATAGTAAAATTATAAGACTTTATTCATATAGAATATCAATTGGTTAAACCTATTAAAACCATAAAAATAATTCATAATTACTCCATAATACTTTCCAATAGCTAGGTCATCATAAAACATCTGAACATTATCAAAACAAGCACAAATATCCTTCTCGGGTTACTTATAGAACATAGTCAACTTTAGAGATAAATATATTTAATTGTATGAATATTCAAACATTATAACAAGGTTCAATTGATGTTTCATGGATTTTTATTCAAATTTTTATTTTATTTCACCTTCAAATTTGTCCTGGATCAAAAGTTATGGATAAAATATAGATCACTAGTTTTTCCCTTTACAAAATTCAAATATTCAAATGCCAATGGTCATAGTTAAAGATAGAGCACATTACCTTCATCTCATTTATTCCTACCACTTTGGAATAAATACAATCTATTGATATTCTCAAAATATCTTGGTGTTTAATATCACTAAACAACTGTCACTTTGACCACTTTGACTCGATACACATCGTTAGATCAATATGTGCAAATGCATGTTCATCGTTATATCCTTATCCTTTACCTTTGCTTAGTGTTAAACATAGAGAACTTCTTTCCATCTCACTTATTCGTAAAATATTTGAGAAAATGTACTCTATTTATCTCCTTTAGAGATGCTCAAACTTTACCTTGTGCAAAATTGACTATGGGGACCATTTCAATATGCCTAGAAGGACAACTTTGGATAGATATATCTTTTTCTACACTCAAATGCATGTTCTCAAATTTACACCATATGATCTTTGTTAATAGAGGAATCTAACCATGTATCTAAATACTCCTCAAAAAAATTCATATGCTAGATATAACTCCATTAATTTGCTTAGATTTTTTCTATTGCAAAGCCAATTATGTCAAAAATTGTCTAGGAGGTCAACTTTGAACATGCATATCTTTTAATGTGTTTCATCATATGAAATTAAATTTAGTGAATATAAACTAGACATAAAAATAAACAAACCCATATGATTATTTTATCTTGAAACCTTCATGCATGTAAAATATAACATCATAAAAGTTCTTACTCAACATTTTCTTGCCATATGCAAAGTTGGCTATGGGAAAACATTGTCAAAATACCTGGGAGCCCAAATTTTCACATGTATATCTTTTATCATGCTTCATCATATGACCTAAAATTTAGGGCATATAAACTAGGTAATAAACTGAATATACCCATATGATCAACTCTTTTTGAAACTATCACGTGTGAAATATGACTACATCAATATGCTTACTTGGATATGCTTGAACTCCTTTGAAAAATTGGCTATGGAAACTTAGTGAATTATATCTGAGAAGCCAAATTTGCATCCTCATATATTTTTTTGAACTTCATCACATGACTTGAGACTTGGATAATAGTAAATTAAGACTAATTTGATCACAACCATATGACTAACTCCCCCTGACTCATCCACATGTGTGAATGCTAACATAATCAATATGCTCACTCAAATTTATTTTCCAAAAGACCCAAAATGTCTAGATGAACATAATGAATAACGAGGTGAATTATATTCAGGTACACAAGCAATCAATGCATCATTAAACTCTGATAGACCTCTTTCACAACCTCAAATCACCATAATCATCCCTAAACATTCCTAACCATGCCAAAATAGAATATCAACTAAGCTAACTTCAAGCATACTAAGACAAGCATACTGCACACTTTGTCATTATCACTTAGACTATCAAGACACTTCATCCACTCACTTAGACACCTACATGACATCACCATGAAATCATTGACAATTATTCAAAAAAATGAGAAGCAAATAAAAGTCATAGTATTTAATTATATGAGTGTGTTGTACATTGAAGATGAGGATTTAAGGCATGCCTAGAGATTAGATGCAAAACCATTGAGTGTAGTCATAATAATTCATATAGGAAAAATAAATATTATGAGGATTATAATTATGCATACCTATAGGGTTGATGTGAAAAACATTTAATCAAATAGAAGCACAAGGGAGGAATAGTAGGTCATTCTAGTAATTATAAGACATAAACATAATTGGTTAAGAGTTAATTTTTGACTAAGTTACTTGTGTATGTTTGCAAATTTGTGTAGGAGTGTAGATTTTTCTAGTTGGGAAAGGAAAGATTTAGCATGCAAGTATGTATCAACCAAATAAACCATGGTATGATATCAACATGTATTTTGTGCTTTGCTTACCTATGACACAAAAGGTAATGAATCTATTTTTTGATTGTCAAATATTTTCAGATATGGTTCATTTTTTGCATGGAATAATATAAGTGACACTATGAACACTACTAATTTATTCTTATATAAGTGGTAAGGATATATAAATTTTCATGAAACATATTGTCAGACATAGATAGAAGGTTTATAGGTCATTTTCTGAGGACATTATAAAATAAGTTGGATAGAAGGGTAAATTTTAGTTTAGCATACCATCTATAGATAGATGGACAAATTGAGCTTGTGAACAAAAGCCTTAAAATTTTTATAAAATGTTTTGTGTGGATAAACTAAACCAATGTGATTTAATTTTAGTTCAAGTGATTTTTTCTTATAAAAATTAAGTAAATATAAGTATGGGAAGAAAAACTTTCTAGAATTTGTATGGAAGTAACCCCAAAGGAATCATATTTTTAAGGGTACTTGAACACACTCTATGAAGAAGCACATAAGTAGAATATTATGTAGATTATATAGTGAGATAAAATAATAGGTGAAGGAGATGTTGGAGAAAAGTGGTCATCAGTATAAACAATACACATACATGATGCATATATAAGGAATTTGAAGTTGGAGAGATAGTACTATCACATTTGTGCAAGGATAATTTTGTACACAGAACATATAACAATCTAAAGTGGAATAAAATATGACCATGAAAGATATTAAGGAGTTTTATGCAAATTCATACAATATTGAATTATCATAAGGAATGGATATATATCCTATATCAAAGTTGCATATTTATATGTATGAAGTAAAAATTATGAGGAGTAAAAATCAAGACCTTAAAAACATGATTTTAGAGATCTAATACCTAAGAAATATAAATAGGAAATAAATTCCATTTTGGTTGCTAAGTTTTTTAAGTGGGCACATGAAAATAATATAAGTACTTAATCAAATGAAAGAATTGCATAACATAGGGCTCTACTTATTTTTATCTTGTGGATATTTTTCATTATAGCCATACCTTTAAATATTTTAATAATATATTGGCAAGGGCTCACATATTCTAGTTACCAGGTCATCTAATGCATGAACATCCTTGGGTTAAGGAAATATTGCATCGCCAAAAAAAATTAAGCCTATGGTTTTAATAAATTTATAACATGATGCATGCCATGCATGGATTGCATAAGTTGTTTAGATGAAAAATGTGTATAATTTTGGAATTTATTGTGCCATTTGGTGTTTTTTTGGAGTTAATATAATTTTTAGCATGTAGATTATGCAAATAAAAATTGGTGCATAAACAACATGATTTAAAGGATGTGTAGAGAAATTATCCATCTACTTACAAAGTACATGGTGAATGACATGCATGAGTATCATTACACATAAATATAAAGACAAAAATCAAGAAAAATCAAGGATAAAACTAAAATGGTTGATTGAGATACTTGATGCAAAAATAATTAGAGAATTCTAACGCAAAGATAGAGATATTTATGCAAGAATCCATAATTCAACCATTGAGGTTGAACACTAACTCCCAAATCCTTAGATATGGAAAAAAGGACATGTGTCATACAATCAATTATAATTAAAGGCACACAAATGTCTTAAGGATGCATGATGAATTACATGAACTTGCATGAATTTGAAGTGACATGTTTCACTTAGGGAAGCCTTTATAAAGAGGTGTGTTGGGAAAGGGATGAGAATTATTGGTTAGATGAGTTATATTTATCATTTCTAGAAGAATATTGACATCATATTATTCCTCCAACAATATATCGTACTATAGGAGAGTGGGGTATGGATGTCTAATTTGAGATCATTATAATAACTAGGATAAGCTTGAATTTGCAACTTGTAGTGAAGCACAACCTATAACTTATCTGATAGGAGGCCATTGTAATACTTTTTATTTCAATCAATATACATAGAACTTTTTGATTTATAACTATGTGTTTGTGCATTTATTTATCTATAGGGTTAGGGATTTACCTCATTGGCAACCTCATCCCATAGTGTTTGCAGCATCAAATATATACACTAAGCACTTTCATCTCTTGATGCAACTATAAAAAGACTCATGGATTAATTGTTTTATGTTTATCAAATTACCTAAAGTATTTTTAGGTAGATAATGGAATTTAATTTATTTTACAAGAGACGTGAATAGATATTCTATCTTGAAATTTAAATTTTGTGCAAGTTTTTAATACCACTCTAAAATGTCCCTAATTATGGGTTCGCCAAGAGTTTAGTATTTGAATGGGTATTTATTTTGATCCATTATTTGTATATATTAAAAAAGTATAGGTGTAGGGTGGGGTTGGTATATGTATCATAGGTTTATGTGATGTATTTGAATGTAAACACCAATTAATAAATACTTAGAAGCAATCCCATCCTTGTGTATATAATTGTAGACTTAGGGAGAGTAATATGACAACAATTCATGGGAAAGAAAAGTGTTATTAACATGGATTTAATGTGTGTAAAATCTCTCTTGGATAATCTCCCTTGAAATATCCTTTAGGGTATTCCTAACAAATAAACACAAAGGAAATTTTATTAGTCTATATAATCACTACATACATGAAATGATAATAAATAAGTGTATGAATAATAAAAATTAATTATAATTCATCTATTATAACATAATTTCATGAAACACAATCAATAAAATATAAATTAAACTTAAATTCACATTTATCATAATTATTTATATTAAATAAATAGGTACAATGACAGGGGTTATAACCTACCTACCTCTTTATATGAGGCATTATCTTAATAGTTAGAAAAATAAATGAGGAATCATCCTATACATATCTAAAGTAAACTACTCTATATAAATATCCTAAATATATAACTGGTCTCATTGGACATTACACTAATAAACCTCACTATTGCACAAGATAAGCTTATGAGTCTCAAGAACCCTCAAGGTTTTGAACAAGAATAATTTTTGGTTCTAAACCTACAAAGCATGCCAATCCAAAATGTGATAGTTATTAAAATTACACTTCTCCAAAATACAAACATGGAATACATTAATTATTTAATTTAAATTAGATGGTAGTGTAATTCGATAAGAAACTAGGTTAGTGAGTTGTAAAACCTCAAATGGACCATAATATCATGGTGATAGATTAGAATATTTTGAAAACTTAATTGAAAATTTTAGGGTTGGAGCCTTATAAATATTATCACCAATGATTTTATTTTTTTAATCCTTGTGTGATAAAGGCAAAATCCAAAATTTAAATACCATCATGCATAAAAATATGAACTCTAGTTATGCCACTCTCCTAAAACACACAATGGGTTACATAAACCATCTAGGCTTTAGACAATTATAGACTAATTTAAGATAAAATATGAAATCAGTATAATATATTCAAAATAAGTGTATCTTAAGGAATTAATACATCAAATACAACACAAATGTGCACAAAATTTCATTTCAATCACATCATCAAACATGATTATTACAATGAAATAAGATATATGAACTATTTTTTGTATCTATATAGGTGCATGATTAGTATGATTTTTTGTACTCAGGCATATACCTATCAAATAAATAATTCCATTATGTAATTACATCATGAATCCCTACCAAAATATGGCACAACATATAGGAATATGGCTCAATAAAAAATAGATGTAATATCCTAATACAACATTAGAATTCATAGTAACCATATTAATACAAAAATATATTCATAATGTGGTGCCAAGATCCACTAATATTACAATATTCACATTGAAGCTCAAGATTTAGATGACAACATGTCATTAATTAATTTGAGTATGATGGACATAAGCTAAATATGGAGTAACATTATCCAAATAGATAGAATATGGAAAAGGTGTTCATGAATTTTCCAAAAAAATGACAAGTCTACCATTATCATGACCTTTTCGATATTATCAAGATAAATTTGGAAGCTCATGACATCTAAAGTAACTATCATGAGCTCTATTATTTTAGCCTCCAAAACATTTTATTGTTGGTATATCTTAGCAATAAACTCATGAAGCTCTAGTTTCTAATGTTATTTTTTCTTAACAAGTTATTATTGTATATTTTAAAATAATGCATCTACTATCAAAACATCCTTAGTCTCATCTAAATCAATATATTTGGCTTGAGCATCTACCAAGTTTTTTATTTTTCTAAGCCCTTCATTCTCTCCTTTATCTATCATTCCATCAATTGGAATTATTAAAATATTCTTATGTTATCTCCTATACTACATTTAACTCCTTAATGGTAGTTGAATAGTTGAAATGCAACTAAAAATTAAAAAAAAAACATATTTTAACCTCTTGACTGAATTTTATAAGATTTAATAAAAAATTAGATTGTTCTAATATTAACTGCTCTATCTCAAAATGTAGGGTAGTTGCATCATCCTTCCAAGATCCACTTAATTATAGTGGGATCATGACAACATATAAAATTACTAACACAATTTATTAAAACAAATGTACCTATTCTATAGGTTACTAAATAAACGTGCCACTAGATGAAGTTGCTACTAATTTTAGGTGTGTCATTATCTTGTCATACATGGACTTGGCCTCTTCCCATAGTACCTAATGTTCCCCCTCAAGTGTACTAATATATACATCCAAATCTACTATACAAGCTCATATTGAACCAATTATATCATTTCTTGTGTAACTACATCTTGTGTGATATTATTGGAATCTATGGAACATAAAAACTATCCATGCAACTTGGAAATCAATTGATGTGCACCATGTGTACACAAAATACATGGATAGATCTACTTAAAAATTAAAATTAAAATATAATTATCTAATAAACCATTAGGAAATAAAAGGAAAGCTATATCACCCTTATCTAATTTACCAACTTGAATACCAAAAGTATAAAAATCAATAACCATTATCCTCTAAACCCTATTGGGAGGATAATTATCCTCTCCATTGAATAATTTAAGTGGGTATATAACCACATAATATATAATTTTATTTATTCATTTCAAGTTCCTATGCTACTATAATTTATAATCATGAGGGTTTTCATCCTCTAAAATATTAACCATTGTTATTATTCCCTCTAGCTTTAAGTTTAATACCTCATTATATGCTTGTGTCACTTACGAATTGTCTTATGTTTTTAAATATAAGTTAAGGTTGAGAATATTACAATAAAAAACACTTAATAATTATTATTTATTGGGTTCAAGTATAAAAATATTGGCTGATGATGAAGGTTTAAGTGTGCAACCTAGTATTACACATTGAATTTATAAATGATAGTTGTGATGCTTTTTCAATGTTAGCATCCATGTAAAAATTATCTCCCTACACTATCTTTTCCTATTCCACTATATTAGCGACTTCATCATCAAAAAAATCCATTTTTTAGGTATCAAAAATTATAATCCGATCTAGAATAAATTTGAAAGGAATTTCTTTAAAATGTGCTTTCCATACTAGCTCATAAAGTATCTACCCAAATGTCAACATGGATGGGAACTAGCATGGAATAATCAAAATTTTTAGATAATATATGTAGAGATATGTATGGTGATGAAAAGAATTAGATTCATCATCAAACATAACCCATCATTAATTATATGTGTAAGGTACATCAATAAGATGCACCTTAAGGGTGAAAATTAAGTTTTACCTCTATACATAGTGCTCACCCTATGATTTATTTTGATAGGTTGGTAAGTAAATTTTTTTAAACCTATATATTAAAATAAACTTGGGGTTAATGAAGTTCTCATGCAGTGGACTCATGTAATATGATATCACATACAAAATAATAAGTGTGACAGTCTAATTATTTGTGATTATAGACACATAATTTTGGTAGAAGGATTATTATTTTAATGTTATTAGCATGATTTTTGGTATATGGATCATTGGTTCAAATTTGGTACTTATTGGTGCCTTTAATTGTGTTTTTTCTTGTATTTTCCTCTCTACATGATCATTTTCCTCCATTTTTATTATGTTTTCTATCTCCTTTATGTTTAGTTGAATTTTGGGATCCTATTTCTATTTCTTCTTATATGGTTTTAGATCATGAATGAATTTTTTGACTACCAAAAGTGGTAAGTTTATTTGTGTGGGTATTTTTCTCCTTTCATTTTTTTATTTACATGGATATGTTTTGCTAGTTTTACTTTTTTGTGTCTTCTTATCCACCAATAGGTTCTTACCTAAAATTTTAGAAGTCTATACATACAAAGTGTATATTGGGAAAACATACTCAACAAAATAAATATCCTCTAATATACAAAAGAGATAAGACCATACTAGTAAAAATTACATACCATTTTTTGAGTTGTAAAGTGGGGTGGAGGCTTAAATAAAGAGTCATTTGTAAGAGGCATATCAAGGATATAATAAGGAAACTATGCATGATTAACTGACAAAAAATGGAAAATTGGATCCAAGATGGTAAAAATATAAGCTAAAGATTAAAAATTATATTAGGAGGTAAACCAATAAGTATCTAACAATTTTACTTATTTATAGATTTAGAGTTATCTAAATAACACAAAACTATTAAAATTAAGATTATGCAGAATAGAGAATTTACCATAAAAATATGAATGTAAATGAGAGAATGATTGATATCACTAAATATAGAAATGGCCTAGAAAATAGAGGAGAGAAAGCACTTATCTGATATTTTATTTTATATTGATCACTTTGTACATTATAATCCACTATAACTTTCTATAATAGATTTTTAATAGCTTAGGTTAGGGAATAGATTATCCAAACCTGCACAAATGCTATTCGTAAAGCCTAGGCACATACAAAAACTAGTACTATCCACTATCTTCTAGTAGTATCTAGGATAATTACGTTGATGTATTTTACCATATATCATTGTGCCTACCTTTCTCATGGATTTATTTTTTCTTTATTATACTTGATATTTTGTGTAAAACCTCATTTTTACTCCATTTACTTTAAAATAATAACTTCAATTTTAACATAAAATATAATTGGAAAAGGGGGTTAGAATTATGGTTAGAATTTTGACATAAAATATAATTGGAAAAGTAGTGCCAACAACTAATTTTTGAGTGCTTGACTATTTCCTACAGTCCAATAATCTGAAGAGGGTTTAAATTGCACATAATTCTCCCACCTATATGTTTGGATGCTTAATAATTATCCTCTAGAATACAATACAATGCTATGGCTTTTAAAAATTGAAAAAATACGATTTTGAACTTGATATTTTATTTATACTTTGATTTTAGGTTGTTCATTTGAGGGGTTTTGTTTATATTAGAATGTGTTTGGATAATTTCTCAAAGATGTGCAAATATATTTTTCAATCTTTCAAGTGGTTCTCAATGTGATTTCTATGTAATTATGACCTTAGGATTGAATTTGATTTATAGATGACTATTTGGTATTACCACTTAACAAACATAATAAATATGCTTAATCTTCCCTATGAGATAGGTTTGACTTTGGAAAATAGTCATTAAGCATCCCTAGACACTGCTAGTAGAGGTAAATGTGTGTGGTAAGTTCTAGTGTTTGATTATCATCAAAATTATCTAGAGAGGGGAAAATAGTGATCTAGAATATGACAATAGTCTATTTAGGATTATAGAGTGTGTTTTCATAGATAGGGAGATCATGAATATGAATGATATAAAATTGGGTTGGCCAAGTCAATAAATAGACAAATACAAATGGGAAAGTGTGCACAAGAGTCAAATATTTATGAAAAAGTCATGTATGTCAAATATATTTCAAAAATGATGTCCCAAGTGTCTAATAGAAAATTTATTTATATATAAATTTATATATTTTTATCTAGTATTGAAAATGCTACCTTAAAATGATAAAGGGAAGAAATTTGGTACATTTTTATAGTCACACTTGTTTTTACTAGGTATGCCTCAAATATCCAAATTTATCGATGTATAACCTACAATAAAACATGTATAAATCAATGTCCACTAACAATATAAAATATAAAATAATATGAAGCATTGAACTAATTAAAATTAAAATTTCAAAGATCAAATACACCTTTGCATATGCAATTTGAGCTTCCTTGTGTTGAAATCATTTGGAGAATGATATGGGGTGATTATTCCCCAAGGAGATGCAAACATTAAAACTATGGGTTGAGAATAATAAATTCCTTAACCCTTATTAGAGATACATAAGTGCCATTTGAGAAACACATACCCTTAAATAAACTACTCAAATTATCATCATAAATATTTTGGTGGAACCTTGAAATATGTTTGTATGTCAAGGTGGATCATCAAAATAAGTTTGTATGTAAAGGTGAAACTATGAAATAGGTTTGTATGTAAATTTAAACTCATAATCAGTGGATACCCATGGATTTTAAATCAAATTTTATTATTTAGTACCATCGATCCTCATCATATAGAAAAGTGCTTACATGAAACACATTCATGTCCCCAAATTAGATCCCTTTTTACCTCAAATTAATATATAATACCATCATATGTTTGTAAATCTACTCAATATGATATATCTAATAATTACACTCAATTTAACCCATATAATCTATCATATGATATCCCATCTATCTTTTATAATCATGTATAATTCCCCACATATGCCTCACATATTTCTCAATTTGTCCCATATAAATCACATAATCTAACAAAAAATATTAAATCTCTATCTATCATGGCTTGAATATAAAATAAAATCCCAATGCATGCCCCTATTTATGGTGAGTGATGAATCCTATGAATCTCTCATCTCAAAAGAAAGAGTTATATGCATCATGTTCTCGCGCTCTCTCTCTCTCTCTCTCTCTCTCTCTCTCTCTCTCTCTCTCTCTCTCTCTCTCTCTCTCTCTCTCTCTCTCTCTCTCTCTCTCTCTCTCTCTCTCTCTCTCTCTCTCTCTCTCTCTCTCTCTCTCTCTCTCTCTCTCTCTCTCTCTCTCTCTCTCTCTCTCTCTCTCTTTGTGTGTGTGTGTTATTATATACTTTATGTGTAAATATATAATTATATATGTTATCTATAAATACCATATTATTAAATCATGCATGAAACATGTAATCTAAGGAAATGGGCATACAAATGTCATTTCAAGTAGATACAATAGTTAGGAATCTAGTAATAAGAAACCTTGATATATGTATGATAGGAATAATGGTATCACACACAATAAAAATGTATTTTATAGACATCATGACATTTATCTTAGCCAAAATCATGTATTTATCCACACACATATGCACACAAGCACTCAAGATACAATACAACTTTAATTTCAGTTCTAACCTAGTATAGAAAGCATGGCCATGACATAAACTAGAGGATAATTAACACCAATAATTAATAACATGACCAAAAAAATCAATACATTAATATAAAAATGAAATATAACACACACCAATTGTCACATAGTGTAACAATCAAGAGATTCAAACACACATAGAGCAAGAAATGTTAGTCCACATAACCAATCAATGTCATCTTCTAGTATAAAAAGGAAAAATATCTATATGGTATATCAAACTAAAATTATATGAAATAATAATCCATGTATAATATAATTTGATAAATGTATCAATATAAATAGATAAATCTTGATAATTATGCATAAATTCCCATAGTTTATGCTTGCCCCTAATATAAAAAATTACCTCTTGGGTGTAAGTAATGTCACACATATATATGTCCTTATATCATGTGTAACTTGTATGTCTTGCATTAAAATCAGTAATAACATGAAAATAATGTTCCTGTGTGTGTGTGTGTGTGTGTGTGTAATTCACCATGCATTTAATAAATAACATCAATCAATCATGTAATTAGAAAAGCATTACATACAAAATATGTGATTTTTTTTTTTGAATCTAATATGATTATGTGTAAAACAAATGTAAGTGCATAGTCTAATATTTTTATTCACTTGGTTTCCTTAAAATGAATCCAAATGATAAACCCTTGTGCCAATTTGGTTTGAACTTACATTTTCTTTCTTTATCTACATTGGTGTTCTTTTGGTTTTATTTTAATAACAATTCACTAATTTCAAACTCTCAATTTGAATATTATTTTTATGATATTTCCTGATGTGATTCTAATATAATTTTAGATTCTCAAGAGCATGGATGCAATTTTCATCCAACATTTCTAACCGATGCAATCTATTTTCATGAAATTCATTTTCTTTGATGATATCATTAAGAGAAACATGCAAAGATGGTATCTAGTTTTATGAATGTAATACAACCTCTTGTTTTACCTTATTTTTATGAAACATAATAAATTTTATTAATTTTATAGGTTGAAAACTAGATAATATCAGAATGTTAAAGACGTACAATAATAAACAATTCTAATTTTGACAAGATGCTAAATATAAAAAACTACAAATTTTGGAAAGTACTAAGAAGGAATATACTTAGTTTGTATGCATTATTATGTTTAATATTATAATTGTATGATAGTGAAAATTAGTGAAATATATGACTATATAGATTCATGAAAAGGCACAAAATCAAAAATAAAATATGGAAATGTCTATCATAAGTGGACTACAGTAAAGTGCATTCAAGTCTATTGATTTCCAACTTATCCTAGTTGACTATGACAATAAAAGATAGAGAAATTAGAATTATAGAAATGATAAATTAGATAAATAAGTATAATATATTATTGGATAATACTATTGTAATTGGACAGTGTCACAATGTGTTTCAGCCCATTATCCATTGACTTGTCATAGTTGACTATGATAGATAACTGATCACTCTAAGATATAAAAATTAGAATTTTTTCATGTATAAATTGTTAATTATCTTATCTTGTCTTTAAAACCCTAAGGGAAATTTAATAGCTTGAAAACCTATAAGAAAAAGAGGGAAATTTAATGATTGATTTTTTCCTACACATCCAATATTATAAAGAGATAAATCAAGTACATGAAGTTATCCCACTTAAAGTGAATGTGTAATTGTGTTCCTTTGACCATATGCATGCATATATAAAATACATTTAATAATGGAAAATGATGGATCTTGATTTTATTTCAAGGGTTTTTGACTTGGATTATGGATACTCCTTACGAGTGATCTTGAATTTGGAAATAATAAGAAAAAATTCTTGATGTGTATAAGTATGTATGCTTAAGAGAATGGAATGTTAAATGGGGATAATGAGTGTCTCTTTACATGTATTTATAAGTGATAATTTTGATAATTTTATTTAACTAAAAATGCAAAACATGAATAAATACCTAAAATAATGTTTTAAATATTGAAAACAAGTCATTATTTGGCATGGAACATAGTTATCAAAAGTGGATAGGAGTGTAATACACTCCTATTTGCCTATTGTAGACTTATCTTGAAGGATCAATGATAACTATACTTAAAAGAGGATAGTCTAAAAGTGATTTTAAGTAACATGATAATTTAAAATTTAGATTTATGTGTATTAGTAATGGAAAATGAATGGTCAAGATTGAATATAGATGAATGGAAAATAAGAGTCATGTAATTGTGCATAAGTAATGTGGTTTATAATGTATCAATAATTATCATTATCAAGTACTTATGACCAAATTTATATGTCTAAGTTTGATACTCATTTATTATAGTAATGGATTATATAGATTAAATGAAAAATAAATTGAACCTAAGTGTGTATAACATGTAGAGATGGAATCCAAAGATATTTAGATCAAGCATTAGTCAAGAAAATTCAATAAAATCCATAAGAACATAACTAGCTAAGCCAACTCTTTTGATGGGGTTTTGAAAATGATAATTAAGATATATTTAAATAAAACACATACACAATACCTTCCCAAGATCATCCCATCACCCAAATACATATTAAAATGTGATTTTACCCTTGATTTGGTGCTCAAGTCTTTATCAATGATGCAAGGAAAAGCTCCTCCATCATCTCAAGTGCACTAATGAAACTAATCTCATGATATTTGAATCAATGTTATGCTTATATTGATGCTATCCTATTTTAAATTAAGAATAATAAAAACCACATAAATAAGACATGTGGAGAGAATTATACATAATAAGTTTACACAAATGAAGCTTAAAAATGGTGGCTTTGACCCTCTTATTTATAGATTTTTGAATTTGATCCAGATTAACCATGACTATCCATCTTGAGATCAATATGTGTGGCTATGAATTAATCCAATATTGGATAATTAATCCATAAATACCCTCATAAATATTTGGAAGGAAGGGGAATTAAAGAATCATGGGAGGTCTTAAACTTAATATTTGTTGCATTTATGGCTTATGGATGTGACCCCACAAATTATGTCATTTGATGATGTAGATATTAAGAATGAATTTCCAACTAAAATATATTCAATAACTTCTATGGATTTTATACTTAAGCTCTTAATTTGGATTAATTTGCCTAAGTGAGATAAAAAAAAAATTATGAAATTCTTTGGAAATTTGTTACACATAATTAATCAAACTGGTCAAAATGTCATATTACTAGATCATAATTTGAATGGAGTAGAATTATAAGAAGGTGTCAATTGTGTATAGACCAATATCCCATTTAGGACATTGTCGATATGAAATAACACATGCATGTGGCATGTGCCTTCAAATTAGAATAATTCAATGATTTAGAACACCAAAATGCATTTTATTCATTTTGCCTCAAAATGATTTGAGAAAAATTAATAATCACATAAAATAAATTGCCCAATTTAGGGATACATTAGCCTAAATCAACACTTATATATGATAATATTGAACCATTTAGCACGTTTAAGTGATTTTGGCCCAAATTGTGCATTTTCATAATTTTGAGTAAGATTGAAAATTTTAACACAAATGATGTTAGGAATTGAATGTCTACATTTTTCCCCTATTTGAGAAGCATATTGAGACATTCAAGAAAAGAAACATATTTTCAATGAAAAGAGATATCAAGAAGAAGTTGGAAGGAAATGACCCATGATGCCCCCTTGAGAGGACATACTAGGATGAAAAAGAAGGATGGACTCTTGAAAAGAGAGAGAAAGTGAGGTTAACCTATGGGAAAAATTAAATCCATAGTGAGATAATGATTTCCAATATTTTTAGATAGAACCAAAGATAGTTAGATCAAGCATTAGTCAAGAAAACTCAATAAAATGCATTAAAACATAACTAGCTAAGCCAACTCTTTCGACAGGGTTTTTAAAAATGATAATTAAGATATATTGAAATAAATCACATATAAAATACCTTCCCAAGATCATCCAAGCACCCAAATGTGGCTCAAAACATGATTTTCCCCTTGATTTGATGTTCAAGTCTTTAGCAATGATGTAAGGCAAATCTCCTCCATCATCTCAAGTGTACTAATGAAACTAGGCTCATGATATTTGAATCAATGTTATGCCTATCTTGAATCTATCATATTTAAAATTAATCATAATAAACACCACACAAATAATAATTGTGGAGAGAATTTTGCATAATAATTTTTACATAAATGAAGCTTTAAAATGGTGGTCTTGGCCCTCCTATTTATAGATTTTTGAATTTGATCAAGATTAACCATGATCATCCATCTTGAGAACAAGATGTGTGGCCATGAATTAATCTAATATTGGATAATTAAACTAAATACACTCATAAATATTTGGAAGGAAGGGACATTAAAGAGGCATGGGAGGCCTTAAACTTGATATTTGTTGCATTTATGGCTTATGGATGCCTCCCCACAAATGATGTCATTTAATGATGTGAATATTAAGAATGAATTTCCAACTAAAAGATATTCAATAAATTCTATGGATTTTCTACTTAAGATCTTAATTTGGATTAATTTGCCTATATGAGATTAACCAAATTTTATGCAATTCTTTGAAAATTGGTTGCACACAATTAATCAAATTGGTTAGAATGTCATATTAATCAGTCATAATTTGAGTAGAGTGGAATTAGAAGAAGGTGTTAGTTACATATAGACCAATATCCCATTTAGGACATTTTCAACATGAAATAACACATGCACATGTCATGTGCTTTCAAATTATAAGAATTTGATGATTTAGAGCACCAAAATATGTTTTTATCATTTTGACTTGAAATGATTTTATAAAAGTTAATAATCACATAAAATTCATTGATCTATTTAGGGATACATTAGCCTAAATTAACACTTTTATATGACAAGCTCAAACCGTTTAGCACATTTAAGTGATTTTGGCCCAATTATGCGATTTCACAATTTTCAATTAAGATCAACAATTTCAACACAAATTGTGTTAGGAATTAGATGTCTACATTTTTATCTTATTTGAGAAGGTATAGCAATACATTCAAACAAATAAACATATTTTCAAAGAAAATAACTATCAAGAAGAAGTTGGAAGGAAATTACCCATGATGCCCCCTTGAGAAGACATACTAGAATGAAAGAGAAGGATAGACTATTGAAAAGAGATAGAAAGTGAGATTAACTCATGAGATAGATTAAATACAGAGTGAGATAATGCTTAACAAGATTTAGAGATGTAATCTAAATATAGTTAGAGCAAGAATTAGTCAAGAAAACTTAAGAAAATACACAAAAACGTAACTAGCTAAGCCAATTCTTTTGATGGGGTTTTGTAAATTACAATTAAGAGCTATTGAAATAAAGCAGATACACAATACATTTTCAAGATCATCCCATCACCTAAATACATCTCAAAACATTATTTTTACATTTATTTGGAGCTCAATTATTTATCAATGATTCAAGGCAAAGCTCCTCCATCATCTCAAGTGTATCAATGAAACTAGGCTCATGATATTTGAATAAATATTATGCCTATCTTAAAGCTTTCCTATCACAAATTAATCATAATAAACACCACACAAAGAAGATGCGTGGAGAGAAATATGCATAATAAGCTTACACAAATAAATCTTAAAAATGGTGGTCTTGACCCTCTTATTTATTGATTATTGAAAATGATCAAGATTAACCATGACTGTCCATCTTGAGATCAAGATGTGTGGCCATGAATTAATCCAATATTGGATAATTAATCAATAAATACCCTCATAAATATTTATAAATAAGGGGCATTAAAGAGGTATGAGAGGCCTTAAACTTGATATTTGTTGCATTTATGGCTTATGTATGCCACCCCATAAATGATGTCATTTGATTGCATAGATATTAAGAATCAATTTCCAAATAAAATATATTCAATAACTTCTATGGATTTTCCACTTAAGATCTTAATTTGAATTAATTTGCCTAAGTGAGATTAATAAAATTTTATGTAATTTTTTGAAAATTGGTTACACACAATTAATCAATTCGATTAAAATATCATATTACTAGGTCATAATTTGATTGGAGTTGAATTAGAAGAAGGTGTTAATTATTTACATATCAATATCCCATTTAAGACATTTTTGACATGAAATAAGACTTGCACATGTTGTGTGCTTCCAAATTAGAAGAATTTGGTGATTTAAAGCATCAAAATATGTTTTTATCATTTTGACTTGAAATGATTTAATAAAATTTAATAATCACATAAAATGCATTGCTCAATTTATGAATACATTAGCCTAAATCAATACTTGTATACGACAAGCTCAAACCATTTAGCGCATTTAAGTGATTTTGGCCCAAATTATGCATCTTCACAATTTTTGAGTAAGATTAAATATTTCAACACAAATGGTGTTGGAAATTAGATATCTACATTTTTCCCTTGTTTGAGAAGACATAGCAAGACATTCAGGTGATGCAATGTCTTTTCAAAGAAAATAACTTTCAAGAAGAAGTTGGAAGGAAATTACCCATGATGCCTCCTTGAGAGGACATACTAGGATGAAAGAAAAGGATGGAATCTTGAAAAAGGAGAGAAAGTGAGATTAACCTGTAGGATATATTAAATCTATAGTGAGTTAATGCTTTCCAAGATGTAGAGATGGAATCTAAAGACAGATCAAATATTAGTATAAAAACTTAAGAAAATGCATAAGAACATAACTAGCTAAGTCAAATCTTTCAATGGGATTTTAAAAATGATAGTTAATATCTATTGAAAGAAAACACATATACAATACCTTTCCAAGAGAATCCCATCACCCAAATACGTCTCAAAATGTGATTTTTCCCTTGAATTGGTACTCATGTCTTTAGTAATGATGCAAGTCAAAGCTCCTCCATCATCTCAAGTGTACCAATGAAACTAGGCTCATGATATTTGAATCAATATTATGCCTATCTTTAAGCTATCCTATTTCAAATTAAGCATAATAAACACCACATAAAGAAGACTTGTGTAGATAATTCTACACAATAAGTTTACACAAATGAAGCTTAAAAATGGTGTTCATGTCCCTACTATTTATAGATTTTTGAATTTGATCATGATTAACCATCATCCATCTTGAGATCAATATGTGTGGATATGAATTAATCCAATATTAGATAACTAATCCTTAAATACCCTCATAAATATTTGTAAGGGGAATTAAAGAGGCATGGAAGGCCTTAAACCTGATATTTATTGCATTTATGGCTTATGGATGCCACCCCACAAATGATGTCATTTGATGATGTAAATATTAAAAATCAATTTTTAATTAAAATATATTGAATAAATTTTATGGATTTTATCCAATTCTTTGGAAATTGGTTGCACACAATTAATCAAACTGGTTAGAATGTCATATTATTAGGTCATAATTTAATTGGAGTGGAATTAGAAGAAGGTGTCAGTTATGTACAAACCAATATCCCATTTAGGACAATATCGACATGAAATAACACATGCACATGTTGAGTGCTTCCAAATTAGAAGAATTCAATGATTTAGAGCACCAAAATATATTTTCATCATTTTGAATTGAAATGATTTGATAAAAGTTAATAATCACAAAAAATGCATTGTCACATTTAGGCATACATTAGCAAAAATTGGCATTTGTATATGACAAGCTTGAACCATTTAATGTGTTTAAGTGATATTGGTCCAAATTATGTGTTTTCACAATTTTTGAGAAAGATTGACAATTTCAATGCAAATGGTGTTAGGAATTGGATGTCTACATAACATAGTTTATCTTTGAGTAGATACTTAAATTATGTAGGGAACTCATATTTATGAAACCATGTAAAAACTCATGAAGTAGTCATTTTTTCATTTAAAATTTAAAAATGTTGAACTTTGAAAATTAAAAATTAAAAAGAGAGAAATTAAGGAGTACATATATATGTAGGTAAAACCAAATTTCCATATAACATGTAACTAATGATGGATAATTGTGGCCCATTGTTGAATCACTTGGAGAATTTGAACCAATGGGTGAAATGAGAGTGATCAAGCCCTAATTTCAATAAATAATAAAATTATTGAGTTGGGAATATGCATTATTCCAAATTTAATGAAAATGTAATTGTATCTAATGTACTAAACCAAAAAGGTAGAAACATGATAGGTTCACTAGAGGTGATGCAAAGGATATTGAGTGTTAATATAATCAAATGCACATCACCTACATATATTGGATCACATCACTTCATATGGATCTATATTCTAATTTTCATGACCAAAAGAGAATGAATTATATTCATGCCCCCATCATGACAATATTTATCAAAACAATTCCTTTAAACTGAATATTTTACTTTTGAATTTACAAATTTTAATTGTAAACTTTGTGAATTTTCTACATCAAACTTTGAAAATTTGAATTTTGAAACTTTTGATTTTAAAACATTGAATAAGCATGATCATGAATAAGTATCACACCCCATTAATCTATGCTAAAATTACATAGAGTGATCTACACCTATACACTCAATTGTAATTATGTGTAACCTATAAATTTTATCTTGTAACTATTTTTCACGTGCATGTGCCTATGCATCTAGGTGTGTAGGAATATATATTTTGAGGTTTTGAAAGGTGAGTTCATATGCTCCCACAATGTGTATCAATTTTTATATACCTATTATATTTATCATTTTTCAATCTCTTTAAACATTTAAAAACCTTTACTCTATTATGAAATTTGATTTTGCATTACTTTGAATATTTAAAAACTTATATTTTATATTTTTGAAACATGTACTCTACCACCAAATATTATTTTTGTTTACTCATAGAGGCTTGGACCTCTAAGATAAGCCCACTATGATGCTTCCCTTTTGATATGAGGGATGTATGATGCAAGTCACTCATCTTAAAATAAGAGTTAATTATATAATTTACATGTAGTAATTATGTCAATATGTGGAAAGTATGTTATCATAATAATGTAGTTGCCATTGAATCATGTATATAACATATTGAATTTAAGGTAAAAAATGTCATGTCTAAATAGATTTATCAATGAATCATGCAATAATTATCTATGAATTCGACTATGTATTAAAATGCATGATATGTATCATGACAACACTAATCATGCTCATCAAGCACATACATAAAAAAAATAATAATTTCATGCAATTTCACACAAATAATTCTAATGGACATGCTCAAGGGATGCCACACATAACAATACAACCAAGGTCAATAAGAAATGGACATGTTCAAATATTGAACAATCCAAGATAAAATCTCATAGATATGTTCAAAAAAAATTCACACAAGGGCCAAATGCCACACATAATTAGTAACAAATTTTTGTATTATCATGCAATAACATAAACAAAATATAAAAATCATAGAATAAGTGAAACATATTCCTTTCCATCCATATGTATCAATTCCATATTGTTATCAAAGTATTATATCCATGCTGCATAATGTTAGATATGAGTAATTATAAAAACACTTATAATATATTTATATCAACATTGCATTTAAGGTCATAGATAAATATAATCTGTTAGAATGTAACCTATCTAAGAAGATGCCACCAACATAAGCATGGCCATTGGGTAGAAAGAAATCCAATATATAGTAATGTATGTAAAATATATGTCTTGTATCACATTCATATACTTTGTGAAATGAATGTGTATAGAAAAATAATATGTTATCTACCAAATATGTGATAAATAGCATATGCAAATAAGTAAATTAGGAACTTTTGTCATGCTCAAGTAATGATATTTTAAAAATATTTTGACTATTTTTGAATTTTTTCAATATTTGATTTTTTTAATTTTATCAATATTTGATTTTAATTTTTATTTTTGAATAAATACAAAGAATAAATAATAAAATTCCTAGAAGTAGAAGAATGGGAGAAGTATATAAGAGGAAGTTATGTAAAGTGGTAATTTCTAAAAATTTAACCAATAACTTGTTCTACAAGACATTCCCATGGAGTTCCTATGTAACATATGTAATCACCTTATTAATTCTATGTTAAACTACCAATGGAAATGGGATGACACTATATATGTCTTGTGTTATCAAGAGTTTTGTACCAATCTTCTATGTAATTGTAATTAAGATCATAATCATCTTCCTAGTCCTATAATTATGGAGTATTTCTTTGATTATTATTTGTATATGTATATGTAAATAAAAATGAACCATATTTTATTATTGAATATTTTGATGTCTTTTGATTTTTTAAATGTGCCATGTCATGTGCTTTTGTTGTGATTTTATTATTCATATTTTCTAAAATAATAGCTAAAGAGTTTTTTTTAAAAAAATTTATTAACTCTTGTTTAATGGACTCATCTATTCTTGATATTTTTACCATTTTAACTTAATGATCTGATGTGAAATAATCATAACATATACCCAATATTTCCCCCATTTCTCTCATCCATGATATTCACAACTTGACATGACATTGATTCAAGGTAGGGTAAATGTGAAATGTAACTGAACGTGTTCTGGGTGAAGGCATTACATACAACTCAATGGATCCAATGCAACATTTATGAATATAAATATTAAACCAATGTTGTTTATTGTAACCAAAAAATTGAAGAGGTGTCATGTTAAAAATATTATCCTTATGAATAGAAGCAATTATTAATAATGGTAAAGGCATTCCAACCCAATAAATTTGAAGTGTTGGCAACAAAATATCACAAGGAAGATACATATATGAAATGTAAAAATAAGTAAGATTATATATTATTCATAAATGAAGCATATTAAATCATTCTATTATAAATTAAGGCAATTGCATATATATACAAGGTAAAACACTAAAATGTTAGAGGTACAATCACTAAGAGGGGGGTAAATCAATGAATTAATATATTTTAATAATTCAATCTAAATATTTCAAACCCTTAGTCATACACTATAATAAATAAATAACCCACTAATAGAAATTAACATGAAATATATGAAATATAACACAAGATCTATGTGGAAACCCTCTTGTGGGAGAAAACCCACTCTCAAGCCTGCAAACACATGGACTACTTGTCCTATAATATTATTAAAAACATGAGACTTTAGTGAAGCACCCACTTCATAAGGAGAACCCACCCATAAATATTAAAATCACCAAATTTCCTAATATGTTGAGAACCAATACAACATCTATGAAAAGAACAACTCCAAAAATCTAATTGCTTCTCAATCTGATGGAGAAACCCTTTGTTTGTTCTCATGCATCAAACCTATAAATTCAAAAATAGAATTATGACCAAAAGTTCATACATTCAATCCAAAATTTTATCTACCTCTCAATACATCCACACATCTCTCACAATATTCAAAAATATTTTTCTCATCACACACAATCGCAACAGCTCAACTCTCCATAATAAAGTCTAGAAACCATCACCTTTGCTTTTACTCTTTATAGAGTCTTCATGAAATTTATCTTATTGGTTAACCAAAAGACTTTCCTTAACAATTAATACTTATATTAATCTAAAACATATCTCAAATCCATTCTCAAATGTTGGCCATTACCTTATTATCCTCAAACCACCATTATGTCTTGGTGAGACCTAGAACAATTAGGGTTTCATACTCACACGTTACATGTGAGACTACTCGGACCAATTTAATCCTTTACCAATGCTTCAAACACATAAAAATTGTTTTCAATATACATTTTATTACTCCCATATGGATCCATGCTATATATAACACCAACTCACACCTTGAACCTACCAATTAGGTCTGCTTGCTCTTTTAGGCCTTCATACATATAAAACATAGTCTCAAAATTATAAAGCAAACACACAAATATTTCACATATAAATGTGATTAAATCACATGGGTCAATCCCTTAGGACCTATAATACACATTCATGTTATTTATACATTTAAACACAAGTTATAAGCACTCAATTCAACTCTCTCAAAATGACCACTCAGATTAGTCACATATAGTCAAAATATAGTTATACTATTTTGACTCTTTATATTTGATCAAGGGTAAAATATGACAAATAATTACTTCTTATAATCCTTATATATTTATCGAACATCTCCATACTCATTTTATTCCTCAATTCTACTTATAACACCTTCAACTTGCCTCTGTAAGATGGTCACTTAAACTATCAGTGCAATCAACAAACATAATCAAATTCTAAGCAATTATTCACACTAAAAATAGATTAGTCAAACCTCAAAAATCCACACAAATTGTCATCATGGAGTATACATAATTATCCAATAGTTATTTCATCTTAAAACATTAATACACTATCAAAAAAACTTCAAATATCCTTCTTGGGTCACTTGTAAAACATAGTCGAACACAATCAACTTTAAAGCTCAGTATCTGCAACTATAAAAACATCTAAATATTATAATAAAAATTGATAGATGTGCCTTTAAGTCTTATAAAACTTTTTTTACACCACCATCAAATTATATATGGATCAAAAGATATATATTAAAAATTGAGCACTAGTTTCCCTTATTAATTTGTTAATTCAAATTCTAATGGTCACTGAGCAGATGTTAAACATCAAGCATTTTAACCTCATCTCATGCTCCCTAGAAAATTTAGAAAAATAAACTCTATCAATATCTATATATTATCTTTTAACACTCACCATTGATCTAATATCCTCTCGTCCATGATTGTGCCACTTGGCAGCTCCATGTGCCTTCTATACACATTGACTTGTTGACTCCAATGATCTTCCACCACTTGATAGCCTCATGTATATTTTGAGAAACTTTGACATATTGAATAAATACACACCATTGGATTACTTATAATAATATCATGCACACTATTGGATCATTATCTGAGTTGATGAAATGCTCACCATTGGATTTGTCTAGATAAATTGACCTCAGACTTTGATGTAGTTAAACTTGACAGTCTCTGGCCCATCACAGTATGCAAGAGAAAATTTAAAGGTTTATAAATTTAGATAGAAAACACTTCAAGAGTCCAAAACTTTAGGGTATCTTATTGGCATTATATATAATAACTCCATGAAGTCCTTCGACCAAAGTCAAATTTTTGAGTACCAAAATTAAATACACAAACTTGTTGGTTCAATCATATCTGCATGATGTACAGTGATGGTATGGATTTTATTAAGAAATAATATGCATGTTTATCTTTCCAAATGATTAAGTAATATAGCATAAATTCACCAAGATATATGTGTATGCCACACAACTTCTTCTTTGTCCTTACAAACCTAAAAATGTGTCATATCTCTCCAAGCTATCAATAACAACCATTAATTACCTGTCCAAGTAAACACTAAAAAACTATGAAAGAAAACTGAAGCACATTGAATCACACTTTTTCATTTTCATCCTAGCACACATGATAGCTCATCAACATCTTTGATCACCTTAGATACATCATTGACAAACCTCTAATAATCTCCCCCTTTGTCATTGATGTCAACACCAATACAAAGCACTCTCCCCCTTTGACACAATGATAAAGTGGGCTCAAATATTAATCCTATGGACCTAAAAAGACTTAAAGAAAGAATAAATAGGAAAGGACTAGCTTTGAGAGATGATACAAACTCCCCCTAGCATTGTGCATACCTCTTCTTACCTTGAGATTCTCAAACATGCTCCATGACTACACTCTTCTTTGATCATACATAGCTTCTATATGAACATCAAAAACTACATGAACTTACCTTAAAAAAATTAATAGGGAATCCACCTAAGTTACTTGAGTTTATGTACCCTTTGATCACCTTCAGACCATCTTTAACCATGAAGAAACAACACAAATACCTCCATACCTTCTTTCTCATTTTCAACTACACAGTCCTCTAATACTAGGACCTAACCATTTACAAAGCTCCCCTTTTGTTTATACATGAGGATTAAATATATTATCAATGCACCTAAATTATTTTGATCAAGTCATCATATCAACATACTTGAGTTCATATCTATAATAGACTTCTTCATATCTCCATTATGACTAAAACATCTCACATATGCTCACTCTTACATCATGCCCAACTCTTCAGGCCTTTCAAACTATCTGAATTAGCTCCCCTTAATTCCATGCTTCACGTATATCATGACATCTTCAACAAGTCTTTTTAATGAGCTAGGTCTGTCAATAACTTTTCAACATTGTCCATACTTCAGTTAAAAACTCTTATAGAAACATCAATAGATCCCATATCTACATTAGATCAACTTTAAATAACTGAATTAGACATGAATATCTCTTATATGGATCTGAAAATAATTTCCCTTTTATCCTGCATAAGTCATCATGGTTTAAAACCTTTGCAAAGCAATCTCAAGGAACTATCTCATCTTTAGAACACTATGAACTCCATGATAGACATAAATTTTTATATATAAACTCTAATACATTCTATATGATACCAAAAATATGACAACACATTCTCCTCATCCTACATATCAAGCTTATCTTTCAGTATTTCTATGCAATAGAATATTTTGAAAATTCATCATCCTTGATTGGACACTTAGAAACTTTCATTCCCTACTTGCAGACTTTGCATACATAGCTTCATTCTTCACCACATTAACCAACTAGACCATCCATTAAATATTGACAAAAACTTTTAATTTAGGATCACTGTCCCTAAATATATCTTATGAAACACTTCATCACAACACTTTGGAGTAGTTACATAAAACTCATTTCTCCGTATTAACCAAACACATCTTTAATCTCTTATCATCAACAAGATTGATCTAAACTTTCTCAATATTTTTCACTTATAAGATGACTTCTCACATACCTTAAAATTAAACCTAATTGAAATGAACATATGTTTAGCTGAGTTACTTTACTTGGGCTAATGAAGCATACCAATCTCTGAACTTCTAGGGCTTATAAGTCCTCTCTCAATAGTTACCATACTAATTTCTTCTACTACAACTCATCATCACAATATTATCCCTCAAAGACCTTTCACTTTACATCAATAAATATCTTCATAGATTTATTTTTATGCAACACTAGCCAAGACCCAAAAAATATTCACCATGTTTCCTCTTTATGTAAAGTGTCTCCTTGAATCCTAGAGAGAGACACCCTAACCCACAATGTCCTAGCAGAATGTGAAACCAAGAGTTGCCATAACTCCTCATATTCTTTATCCTCTTTGGTCATATGATAATGATAGCTCTTTTTCTTAATTTAAAGCTTAATAGAAGAAACATGCTCATCCAAAACAATATTCTTCTTTTCTTCTAGGATGGTATTAACAATACATGGAGAAAATAAATATTTTTGGCATACCTTTTTACTTGAGGTATTAGTCCCACACTTAAAAGCATCAATCCCTGACATTATCAACTAATATTCTTCATAGGAAAATCTCTCATCATCATCAAGATGTTCACTTGTATCCTCTTCATTCAAAAAATGAGTAGACAATGAGATATCTTGATTCTCTTCAACCTCTATAACATTATCTACCATGGCAAACATTCCAATTGGACCTGCAAACTGATCATGGAACATATTTTCCATTTTTTGTTTCAAAATTTTAGCTTGCCTTCTTATTTACATTCTAGGAGTCTAATTGAACTTATTTTGACTTGATGGCCTTTACTTGCAGAACCTATCAATGTGACCAATATTCTCACAGTTGTAGCAAACCATTCTTCTTGAAGTGAGCTCATCTTACCTTACCTAATTTGGATAAAACTAACAATGTGTCCCATGTCATGAAACCTATAACACTCACTTTGAATCATAGTACTTTATTGATGATTCCATTCATAGTTCCAAGAAAATTCATTCCTACAAGGTCTTCTACACTCTCTATCCTTATGTTTGAATTGATTACAAGTGTAGCACTAACCATTGAAATTTGTATATCTCATGGCATTTATTTGTCTAATCTGATTTATCCTCATTTTTCCAACATCTTCATTTCTTGATTGATGATTGATCTTCAAGGTCTAATAATCTTTGTTCACATTGGTCTTTATCTTGTCTTGGGTTACATTATTTTTTTCTTATTTGTAACAAAGTCTATTTCTATCACTATCATGATTTTGACTATTCAAAATGTTATCTAGATCAATTTAGCTCTTTTCAAACATCACATATAACTTTATCTTACTAGATGTTTTTTCTAACTTAGCTTTCAATGACTCATTTTCAATCACATACCTTGAAAAATCATCTTCCTTAACTTTTAGGCTTGTAGATAGGATTTACAATTGACAACTAAGATGCTTGACTATATATTCATGTTCCTTGGTGTTGTCATTTATTTTTTCCTCAAACATATTAAATTGATCTTCATAGTCCTTCATTTTAGACTTCAACTTATTGGTTTTTTTCTTTTGAATCTTCATATCTTCAAGAGAATTCATCAACTTAGTCTCCAAGTTTATCTTGTCTTCTTCATCATATGTATCACATAAACCACCTCCAAACAATGTATATTCTTATTGATATGAGCAGCTACCTTCTTCAACCATGAAGAGAACTTCATCTTTAGTAGAACCATTATCTTCATGATCATACTAAAAATCACTTCCATCATTCTCATCAGATGAGCTAAAATATCCCTTGGTGTAGAGACTTATTTTGTCCTTATAAAACTTCTTTTGTCCATTATACCTTTTGAAACTATTATTTATCTTATCAAACCTAAATTTCTTCTTGTCATTATCATGATCTTCTTTATGTTATTAATTATCATTTCCCTTATGCTTATGTGGACACTTGTTGGAAAAGTGACCTATCTCTTCACAATTAAAACATTTGAAGGGATGTTTATCCTCAAACTTGTTTGAACCTTTTTTTAGTTTTCTTGTTAATAGAGATACTTATTCATCATCATCAAAATAAAAAATATCATCACCCTTGACCTTGTTACCTTAGAACTTCTTCTTTGAATTCTTTTCTGCATTCAAATTTTCTTCTTTCTTTGGTGGTTTGTCCTCATTAAATCTCATCTCATAGGTAAAAATAATTCCATGAAATTTATCCATCTTAATTTTGGTGAGATCATGACTTTATTATATAGTAAAGACTTTTGAATGAAATTTAAAAGTGAGATATCTTAATACCTTTTTCACTATAGTGCCTTCTTCAATAACCTCTCCAATTCCTATAATCATATTCACTACCTTATCAACTCTTAGAATATATGAATCCATAATATCCTCTTCTTTCATTTTGAAACTTTAAAGTTTCCTTCAATAGGTTTGTAGTTTATCCAACTTAAATTTTGAATCTCCTTCAGAGATGAGCTGAAATTTGCCCCAAATCTTCTTGGCAGACTTGTAATGGATTATCTTGGTGAACTCAGCCTCAAAAAGACCACAAATGATAACACTCATAGCTTTTTAATTATTCTCACTTATCTTCTTAATAGATAAACCTTTAGAACTTATCATTTCACATAATATTACTTTCAAGTGGTTAAACTTATACAAAAGGTCTTATTCTGATACCAATTATTAGAGATACAATCACTTAGGGGGGGTGAATCAATGAATCAAAATATTTCAAAACTTCAATCTAAATCCTTTAGATGATTAGTCATACACCATAATCAATACATAACCCACTCATATCAATGAACATGAAAAATAAGAAAGATAACATAAGATATGTGTGGGAAACCCTCTTAGGGGAGAAAACCCACTCTCAAGCCTGCAAACACATGGATTAATTATCCTATAATATGATTACAAACATGAGACTTTAGTGAAGAGTCAACTTCACAAGGATTACCAACCCCTAAAAATGACAAGCACTAACTTGCCTAAGATTTTGATCACCAACACAACATCTATGAAAAGAAGAACTCCAGAACTTTGATTGCTTCTCAATCTAATGGAGAAACCCTTCACTTGTTCTCATGCATCAAACTTATAAATTTAATAATAGAATTATGACCATAAGGTCATACATGTAATCCAAACTCTGATATGCCTCTTAAGACATCCACACATCTATCACAATCTTCACAAATCTTTTTCTCATCACACACACTCACAATAGCTCAACTCTCCATAATAAAGTCTAGAAACCATCACCTTTGCTTTTACTCTTTATAGAGTCTTCATGAATGTTATATTCTTGGTTAGCCAAAAGACTTTCCTTAACCCTTAATAATTATATAATGCTAAAAACTATCTCAAATCCATTCTCATATGTCGATCATTACCTCATTAGTCTCAAACCACCATTTTTTCTTGGTGAGACCTAAAATAAGTAGGCCTTCATAGTCATTCATTACATGTAAGACTACTTGGACCACCTTCATCCTTTACCAATGATTCAAACACATAAAACTTGTTTTTAATATACCCTTTATTACTCCCATATGGGTCCATGCCACCTAGAACACTGAATCACACCTTGAACCTACCAATTAGGTCTCCTTGCTCTTTTAGGCCTTCATACATAGAAAACATAGTCTCAAACTTCTAAAGAAAACACAAAAATATTTAACAAAAAAATATGATTATATCACATGGGTGAATCCTTAAGGACCTATGATACACCTCCATGTACTTTAGACATTTCAACATAGGCTCTAAGCACTCAATTTAACTCTCTTCAAATGACCATTCAGAGTGGTCACATACAGTCAAAATATAGTTATACTATTTTGACTCTTCATATCTAATTAGGGGAAAAATATGAAAACCAATGCCTTATAATAAACCTTAGATATTTTTATAACATCTCGATACTCATTTTCTTCTTCAATTCTACATAGAACACCTTTAACTTCCCTTTGCAAGATGGTCACTCAAAATGCCAATGCAATCAACACAGTCAACTTCTAAGCAATTATTCAAACTTAAGATGGATCATTAAAACCTATAAGATCCAAAAATATGGTCCTAATGGAGTTTAAATCACTCTCCAATAGTTATTTTATCTTAAAACATCAAGATACTATCAAAAACACTTCAAATATCCTTATTGGGTCACTTGTAGAACATAGTCAAACACATAGTCAACTTTAAAGCTCAATATTTGTAATTATACAAACATCTAAATCTTATAATCAACATTTATGGATGGGAATTGAATTAATATACAACTTTATGTTTTACACCACCATCAAATTCTATCTAGATCAAAATATATAATTTAAAAACTTGTCATTAGTTTTCCTTCATTAATTTGAAAATTCAAATTCCAACGGTCACTGATCAAATGTTAAACATTAAGCACTTTAACATCATCTCATGATTCCTAAAAACTTTGGAAAAAATCATTCCATTGGTATTTATGGATTATCCCAGTCTTTATCTAACAACTATCATTGTTGATCTAAGATCCTCTCTTTCATGATCATGCCACTTGGCATCCCCACATGCCTTCTGTGCACATTGACCTACTGACTCTAATGAAATTATACCACTTGGTATACTTGAATATATTTTATAAAATTTGACATATTGACTAAATACATACCATTGGATCACTTTTGATAAGATCATTCACACCATTGGATCATTATCTAGTATAATGAAACACTTACTATTATATTTTGATTCGATTAATGCTCATCATTGGATTTGTCTAAACAAATTGACCTTAGAATTTAGCATAGTTATACTTGATGGTATCTATCCCATCATAGTCTACAAGATAAAATTTGATTTTTTATAACTTGAGCTACAAAACACTTCAAGAGTATAAAACTTCAAGGTATCTTCTTGGTATTATAGATAACATCTCCATGAAGTCCTTTGACCTTAGTTAACTTTTTGAGTACTTAAATTAAATGCAAAAACTTTATAGATAAATCATATCTACATGATGGTAAATGATGGTCTAGCTTTTATTAAGCAATACTATGCATATTTATCTTTTTAAATGATCAAGTGACACACCATACTTTCACCAAGACAGCTATGGATGCCTCACAAATTCTTATTTATCCTTACAAACCTAAAAATGTTCCATATCTCTCTAAGCTATCAATAATAATCATCAATTGCCTATCCAAGAAAAAATTGAAAAGCTATTCAAGAACACTAAATCACACTTTATCATTGTCATCTTAGTACATATAACACCTCATCAACATCCTTGATCACCTTAGAGACATCATTGACAAACCTCTAACATAAACTAGCTAAGTTGTCCAATTCGGGATAAAGCCTCACATGGATAAACTCACTACAAGCCAAAATAGCTAGCAAATACACGATAAAAAGTGATAAATACATTAAATACATACTCTAACACCCCTCCTCAAGTGAATCTAGGGGATAAAAAAAGCCAAAAAATAAATAGTGGCATATTTACAATATGAGTTCCATTAACTAGGAGTGATAAGGTACTCACGTAAAATATGTATCCATGAAATGAAGATGGAACATGTCTTCATGAACACCCCCCAAGGACAAAATTTGAAACCCAAATCATGCCACATAACTCAAGGAAACAAGGTGATGCAAAAAGTTTCATGAAGATTTTTGAAACCTACTACTTAGTCAGAATGTATTCCAAACTAAGAACATCATCCAGAATGTGTTGATAAATGAAATTCATATGTACCTCAATGTGCTTAGTCCACTGATGTTCAACTAGGTTTTAAGATATATGAATTACACTTTGTTTGTCACACCAAAGTATAGTGGGTGAATCCTACATGAAGCTAAACTCTGTAAATAATTAATGAAGACAAAGAACCTATGGAATCATTGTAATTACTACCATGTACTCAGACTCTATAGATGAAAATGCAATAGCCTATTGCTTTTTGTGCAACCAAGCAATAGGTGAAGAACCAAGACAAAATATGTAGCCATAAGTGGAACACTTGTCATCAAGATAACCTAACCAATATGAATCATTATATCCAACCAATTGAGTAGAAACCCTAGTGTAATTTAATCCAAAATGAGTATTGCCTCACAAACATCTCAAAATCATCTTGGAATTCTACCAATGACTGTCATTAGGTTCATGTAAAAACCTAGATACAAGCAAAACTACAAATGAAATATCGAGGTGAGTATGGGTTAAATATATAAGACTCTCAACCATCTACCTATACAATGTAGAATCACAAAGTGTATTAGTACAAGAGGTAGTGAGAGTCACTCTAGATTGAAAAGGAGAAGGACATGGGTTGTAATCATTCATGCCAAAATGTTGAAGAAG
Organism: Torreya grandis; assembly: GCA_037957365.1. NCBI lineage: Eukaryota > Viridiplantae > Streptophyta > Pinopsida > Cupressales > Taxaceae > Torreya > Torreya grandis. Next base: position 672,283 of record JARHVA010001957.1, read on the forward strand.
ATCAAGGGTATACTTCTATTGACTCAAATAGATCCTTATATCTTACTATGAAATATATAAACTAAGGAAGAAATGTATTAGGCCAAAATATGTCATGTAAAATTGTGTTAAAAGTGCTTATTAAATAGTCTAAATATAAGATGAGGAGTTGCCTATGAGAAGCAAATCATCAACATACAAGACTAGAATAACAATGTCCTCCCTAATACACTGAATATACACTTTGGGATCAGAGTGGTCGAGAAAAAATCCATTGGATAGAATAAATTCATCCATATTCTCATACCAATCTCTAGGGGCCTATTTGAGACCATAAAGAGACCTCCTATGTTGATAAATAAGAGAAAAATCATGAACAAACCCAATAGGCTAGTCCATATAGATTTACTCAGGCAAGTATCCATGCAAGAAAGCATTCTTAACATCCAACAGATATACTAGCCAACCCTATGATGCATCAAGAGAAAGTAAAAGGAAAATATAATCCATCTTGGTAACGGGCACAAAAGTCTTATAATAGTAAATACCTTCGACCTATGAGAATCTCTTTGCAAAAATATGTGCCTTATACTTATCAATAGACCCATCATCTGCATACTTGGTGTGGTAAATCCATTTGTACCTGACCAACTTTCTTCCCTTAGGAAAAATGACCAAATCCCAAGTGTGATTATTTATTAATGAATAATACTCATCTATCATTGTATCATCCTACTCATATATCCCATGATCCTATGAAAAAGACTATGGATCCCCAGAGAATGCCTAATGCAAAAGTCTAATACCTATGTAATATGCAAAATGATGCCAAGTAGGTGGAATATCTTGTATGATTGGTTCTACCTTATCAACTATAGAATGAGCCCACCTAGGAATAGTGGAAACATTATTGTGAATAATATCCTTATCCGCTATGACCTCCTCAAGAATCTCCTAAATTGGAAAGAATGAATCCTAAAGAGGAAGTGAATCATGGAAAGAAGAATAAGTAGTCATGAAAGAAGATGAAGATTCATGAGATGTGAAATGCTCATCAAAATGTATATGTGTTAAAAAATGAACATCATGAGTATCAAGGTCTAAAATACAATAATATCTCATGTCCTTGCAATACCATACAAAAATAAAAGGTTTTCTCTTATTATCCAATGATTTCCTTTTCTTGTTTGGTACAAATGCTTTATCAAGGATCCTAAAGACTCAAAAAAATGAGACATTAGGCTTAGATCCAAACCAAGCCTCTTCTAGAGTCATATGATCAAGTGATCAATGTGGTGTGTAGTTATGTATGTAGTTTACACAATTAACTACCTCTACCCAATAGATAGGAGGTAAATTCCATGAATGCATCATGTAGTTAGACATCTCCTTCAAAGTTTAGTTCTTCCTCTCTACTAAACCATTCTAATATGGAGTATGTGCAATATAATGCTAGTGAAAAATACCATAGGTTATTTAAAAATTAGTGAAATCTTGATTGAATTACTCCCCCTATTATCTATATGAATCTTCTTGATGCAACTTGATGACTATTTCTCAACCAAAGCCTTAAAAACTTTGAAGTTAGCAAAGACATCACTATTGTATTTGAGGAAATAAACTAAAGTAATCCTAATGAAATTATAAATGAAGGTAGGTGCATACTTAGCTCCATTGAAATAAGGAGTAGGAAATACCATCAAATCATTATATATAAGTTCAAGTGGTGAATAAGTTCTTATGGACATGCCCTTAGGAAATGGATCATGATGTTGTTTCCCTAATGCACAACCAAGTCAGAATCCATCAAGACATAAAACTATAGGAATAACCTATATCATATTATGAGTGCTCAACTCATTCAAATATCTATAGTTGAGGTGTCTAAATCTCTCATGCCAAAGCTAACTCTCAAAATGTACATGAAAAACTAAACATGTCCCTAAAGGAGGAGTATAATCAAATCCCTCAAAATAGTAAAGTCAATAAATATGATCAATAACACCTTATTCAATTAGTGTATGTGGCTCTAAAAAATATCAAACTTTAACACCCTATGGTATGAAAGTCACTATCTTTCTCTCACTAGAATGGCAAATCTAATACACTAAAAGTAGATTGGTGGTGATGTCTGGAACATATAATGCATCATTTATGTGAATAACATTTCGATATATGTCACCCTTACCCTTAATAAAAATGAAGGAATAATCTTCAACCTCAATGTTGGAAGTAAAAATCAGACCAAGAGATACAAAGGACTCCTTGGTAGAAGTCACATGGTGTGAAGCACCAGAATCTAGAACTCAACTATCTAAAATAGGTAACTATGATCTCTCAACAAAATTAAGTGATTTCCGATTCTCATGAGATGCATAAGGAGTAGAGATAGATATCTTGTGTTTCTTAAAAAAATCCTATAAGGCATGCATTCTTTTAAAACACATAGACTCTTCATGAATAGTCACCCCATAATAGGAGCAAGATAGGTTAGACTTATTCTTGGATTTGGAAGATGGTTTGGGTTTAGCTATATAATTCTTGGTGGGTTTAGGTGCATGACGAGTCCATGGAAAAATTATATTTCAACACTTCACCTCCAAGCACCTTAGATCTCTTCCAAATACCACTTTTTAGGTAGACATGAAAACTTTCAATAAAAAGGAATGCCTATATTCAAAGCACCAAGATTAGAAAATTAAAATGATGCTAAATCCAAAAAATATATGCTTAATTGATCCCAAAAAAATATATTTCAATGCTTAGAAATGAGATTTTATCTCTTAGCAGATCTTCATAGCCTCTCCTTCAAAGGCTATGAAGATGTAGATTTTTTTCCTATAGCAAGCCATAATGCTATAGGAAATAATCGAACACTTTACCTCTAAGCACCTCAGATATGTTCCTTAGATCTCTTCCAAATGCTACTTTTTAAGCATATGTGAAAATTTCAATAAAAAGGAATACCTATATTCAAAGCACCAATCTTGGAAAATAAATATGATTCTAAAGCAAAAAAATATGCTTACTTGATCCAAAAAAGGATCTTTCAAAGTTTAGCAATGAGATTTTGATCTCTTAGTAGATCTTCATAGCCTCTCCTCCAAAGGCAATTATAGATATCTATGATCAAGAATCCAAAACTTCAAAATCTTCAAAAAGTCTAAAAAGAGGAACTAAAAGGGAACCAAAATCTTCTTGCATGCTTCTAGTTTATGCTTCCACATCGACAAGAGGGATGTGGAATAAAATTATTTGAATTGTAAGCTTAAAAATGATTGCAACTTATTCAAGGCTTTGGTACCATGTTATAAATGGTAAAGGCATTCTAACCTAATAAATCTGAAGTGTTGACAAAAAAACATCACAACGAAGCTACAAATATGAAATGAAAAAATAAGGTAGATCATATAATATTTATAAATGAAGCATATCAAAACATGCTATTACAAATGAAGGCACTTGCATATATAGGTAAGGTGAAATACTAAACGAGCTAAGTTAGCCAATTTGGGATAAAGCCTCATATGGACAAACTCACTAGAAGATGAAATAACTAGCTAATACACTAGTAAATGTGAGAAATAAATGAAATACATACTCTAATATCATTATCAACCTTGGTACATTTATTTACATCAATATGAAGACTAAAAATTAATGGATATAAATGTGTTGGACACTTTTTAACTGCTTATTTTAGATCTAAATCAACCTTATGTGGCTTATCTTGATCTTAAATGTCCTTTGTAAGAAATGTTTTTTTGAAAATACTATCTATCTTAATTAGAATTTTATTTTTCAAATTTTATTTTTGTGAGCTCTCTTATTCATCATATCCTACTTGTAGCCTTTTTTTTTGTACTTTTTATTTATTGAAACTATTCTTTTTTCCATCTTTTTTTTTGTATCACACCATGCTCACATTATGATATTTTTTGTATAACTTAATTTTGTTGTTCAACATATATTCATTCTTGAAGATATATGACATTAACTATAAAATTTTGAAGTTTGAGATTATTTATAATCTTGTATTCAAAAAGCTTGAATTTTTTATTGTTGTCTTTGTGAATTAATAGTGCCATAAGTATTGGCACTCTAATTATGTTGTTTATATTGAACTATATATTTTATTTTGTCTTTCTAATATGGTGCCTCCATAATAGTGTCTGATTTTTCCATTTTTACTAAATCCTTTAAATATGTGCCAGCTCTCATTGTTGTAAATAAAGTATGAGATAAGTATTATTCAAGATAAAAAATGATTAAAATTTAGATTACCCAACTTGACATTGTGTTATATCTTGTATATCGTCATCATCACTATTATACAAATCTATAATTTTTCAATTAGGATCTTAAAAATTAATTAAAAGAGGGAGAGTTGGTGTTTTTTCCTCTTGTTATATAGTGATTGAGAATGATTTGTATGTATTTTATTCAATTATTGTAATTGGTACTTGATCATGTTCTATGCTTGACTCACCTACCTCATATGTATTCATATGATTGAGTGTGATTAGTTGTGTAGGTGGTAAATTATATTGATCTTTGAATAAAGATTGAGTCATTTTCCAATAGCTAAAAGATGAATCATTTGTTGGTAGATAATATTCATATTTATCATCTATGAATTTGATACATCTATGGAATTTTTAAGGTATTTCCTCCATGGTATAAATCTGAACTTGGTCTTGGCCTCCTTAATGTTCTCATCTAATATGTTTCCATGGATGTAGTTCAATAAGGTATGATTCTATTGGTCCTAATCAACACTTATGGGAGGTAAAATGTCAATAATATGGATATGTTGGTTGGTGGTAATGACATGTGGAATGGTAATGGAATGGGGAGAGGTTGCATACTCCTTATAGAAGATACTAGGAGAACTTGTGTCAAATCTAAAGTACTCATCTTCAAAAACCATAGAGGGATCACAAATGTATTTAAATTGATCTGCTAGGCATGCATAACTAATATTATAATAGCCACAAATTTAAGCTATTTTTGACTCTAATTCTAAATCAAGGGACTCTGAATCTAATGTTGAGACTAATATTGATTATGATTTTGATGCTAAATCTGATGTCCTTTCAAGAATAAAACTTCACTCTAATTCTAATTCTTGATCTGGCATGGATGATGATATAATGATGTTTTATTTAATGTTTGGTTTTGGATAAGTAATAGTATATGAAGGCATAATGGGCTCCATATAGACTAGTTTTCCAAAGTGAGACTCCTTCACAATGTGAAAAATGTCTAGAAAAAACTCCTCAAATACTAGCTTGTCAATAGGAGGATCTTAAAAAATAGTCACAGGAATAAAATTTGAGTCATCACAGGTTAACTTATCACAAATGGTTGGTTCAAAAAAAATAGCTTATATTAGTTGGTTCTTTTGGCCTTGATTTATATTTGGTTGTAAAGAAAAAAAATTAAATATAGCTTGGTCCTTGACTGATTGGCTTAGTTGGATAGGTATTGATTGGATTGGTTGAGGTACTAGTTAGATTAGTTGAGGTTATGATTAGATTGATTGGGGTTTGGGTTGGATTGGTCAAGGTTTGGGATTGGAATTGGTTGGGATTGGAATTGGATTGGTTAGATAATGGTAGGGTATTATGGAGCATGATTGCTCACCTGAGCTACATGATGAAGTCCTGAAATGGTAGTGATAAGGTATTGTGGAGCCTAATTGCTCACATAGGACAAAGGAATAGGTCCTAGTATATAAATGGTTTGTATTTTTAGAACATGTTTTCTCACACAAGCCAAAGGATGAGGTCCTAGTAAAACAAGTTTTGGGCATAGTGGAGTTTGGTGCTTGCACAAGCCAAAAGACTAGGTCCTAGTATGGTAATGGTATTCCTTGGATATTGTGGAATATGCTAGCTCACACACTTTAAATAAGGGTTAAAAATATAGGTGGGAGTATAAGTTCCATAATTATCATAAGTCTAATACCACAACTAGCCACTAGAAGGTGTCACCAAATATAATATTTGGCTTTATCCCATATATGAGGGTTTGTAAGGGGGGTACGGATATGTCTCATAAACAACACCATCCCAAGAAAAGTATTCACCCAAGTCCTCCAAATAAACCATATCATATTAGTTGGTAACTTTATTTGGATCATAAGCAGGTTCTTGACTTTGTTCCTCCAAGAGGTGATGATTATAGTCAATTTGTGCAACCATTCTATCATAACTTGGACTATACATGACTCCACTATAAGTGGAGCTAGTCATATCTATATTAATGAAGAAAGCTTTGAAAACAAAAAGACTTAGAGTTATATAAACTCTAAAAACTAATGTCTAAAGGACAAATGGTTTAAACTTGGTCTAACTTGGTCAAAGGGTAGAGTTGTATCTCAAAAAATAATGGTCTAAAAGGTGGAGCTATATCTCCAAAATGGTCTGAAAGTGGTGTTGTATATTGAAAATGGTTTGTGATAAGACTCGGTATAAAATTTTCTAACATAAAATGTCATACACATAAAATGTCAAACATCTAAATAAAAATTGGTATGTCAAAAGGCTAGGCAAAGTGTTCCAAACAAGGTCTAAACTAGGAAAGGGAAATGAGTCACTAGGTCTTTTATATAGAGTCAAAATCTAGGCTTAAACATGTTGTGCTAGGACTTTTGGGAAAACATGGAATCAAAATATAGGCTTGAAAAAAAGGATGATTTGATGATGTGATTTAATTTATCAAGTTTGGAACAACTTTGACATAAACTTGACACATAGAATCAAACATAAAAATGATCATTTAGTATAAGCCATATGGAAAAAGGCACCTGGAGAAAGGATTTGTTCTCCCAAATAAAGGCACAAATAATGATGAGGATAGGCTTTAAACAAACAAACAATAGTTTTCAAATTTTGGGTAATAATTAACCTAAGTTACATAACCCAAAAAATAAAAATATATGTATTCACCTCTGTAAGGTGAGGCCTAAACAAAAATCAATCAATGTTTGGATACAAACTTGTAAAAGTTAATTGAAAGCTCAATGTTTTTTGACTAAGATTATAATGACCAAACAAGTTATAAAATATTGGATGACATGACTATGCTAAACAAGGATATAACAAGGCTCAAATGATTGGTTTGAAAATGATGATTGGTTTGAAATAATGGTATTTGATACAAGACAAGTATTTTGAAATAATTTGGGTAGTGTAACGATGTTAGCACTCACAAAATATGTGAACAAGTTTATGGTTTCAAAGAATTAAAAGGCATAATATTTGTAATGATTTAGGCACAATAACATTACCCACCTCAATTAAGTGGCATACTTAATGTTTTGACACAAACATTTGCTAAGTTAAAGTCAAGGTGTCAAATGGATGACATAACATGTCCTAAAACAATGGACTAATGTTGGGCACAAGACTCATTCATGACATGGTTTAAACAAAAAGTTTTAGGTCTAACACACTAAGAAATAAAATGACAAAATATAATTAAGTAAATCACCCTAAATCCTATCAAGGAGTGGCAAAGTGGGATTGACTAAAACTAATTTATTTTTTATTATCTATATTGATCCCATATGTACACACTTTCACATATGCACACAAGAGAAGCAACATGTCAATGAAGTCCATGTTGATTATATTTTTGTGAAAAGGTCTAGTCCTTTTCATAAATACTACATCCATCACTTTCTTAGTGTAGTGTGATGTCCATATCGATCATATGTCTCAGGCTTAGCTTGCATTAATGAAGATGGTTTAACCACTCAAACCACCATCCTAGTGAGGGGATCCTAATTTGTATACCCCCTATGGAGAGGGGTTGAAACACTACCAAGAGATGAAGACCCATGTCAATGCTTCTCTAAATAACTTGTAAGAGGTAATGACATGACATCCCCTTCATAAGCCAAGATGCATGAAAATAAAAGACAAGTAGAAAAACTTTAAGGTTCTTTTTAGATCACCCAATACTATGTGAGTTTTGGGGAGAGATTAAGCAATGTTATTTATACACCTTAGACTAGGGAAAAAATTTCATTAAAAATAATTTTTTTTATCGCACAAGTTCTCTATAGAGGACTTGGGGAGAGCATACACACACAAATTCCTTTTTACTAAACAAACAATCAACAAACAATTTGCATGAAAATGAACTTGCTCAAAAGCATGCAAAATAATATGATTTTAAGTTTATTTTAAGGCACCAAAATAAAATGTGTTGTGAATTTTGGCCCATTGTATTTTATTAGAAACTTGTTAAAACTTGAACAATCATCTAAGGCATAAAAAATGAATTAAGTTCTTTTTAGATACCCAAAGGATGATGTAAGTTTGAAACAAGTTTTTTTAAATGCCCAAATTAAAATGTTTGATTTGAAAAAATGTTTTAAATCCAAAAATGAAATGTTTGGTTAATCTAAGTATACAAATTTACCTTCAATGTGAAATTTTTAGATAATAACCCCTTGCTTTGAAGCACTTTTGGTTTTGAGCAAAATAAGTTTTAGAAATAACCGACACTGATCGATAAGGACCAAGATCAGTTGCCTATGAACCTGAACGGAAAAAAAAACATAATGAAAAAATGATATTTATGTCAATAATATATAAACATTAATCTCAAAATATCAAAACCTACAAATAACAATTTATAAGGCTAAAAATAAAACCAAACACATAAAACATAAAAACTTACAGTTAGTATTTTGATCATAACTTCTAAACTATACATCCGTTCTTCACAAAAAAATTATAGGTTGTTTATAGGCATAAATATAACCTATATGAAAACATTAATTTCAAAATAGTGATTAAAAAAAATTATTATCTCTGTACTAGCCATTTTTACTAGAAAAATAGAAAACAAAAAATGATAGTCACTAAAAGAGTCATAACTTTTAAACTAGAAATCTGATTTTAATGAAAATTAGAGAGAATTAGAATTAAACCAGTAAGAAAAACCTATAAAAAATTCATAAATAAAAATTAAATTGATTAAAAATAAGAGCTATTTTGATAATTATTTTTGTTTAAATGTGTGGGGTGCACAATCGTGTCCCATTCGGCATACCATTTGTGATCAAGGAAATTGACTCAAGAGAGGAGGTTAATATAGTTTTAGTTCCTAAAAAAATGAAATAAACACATTAAACAAGATAAAATATCTAGTCTTAGATTATGAGGGGATCTTAGTAAACAAATTTAATGAAAACCTAACCAAATATTCAAAGAAAAGATAACTTTCCTTGCCTTCCTTGATTGTTCCAAGAGATCTCTTCATTGGCTTTCTTGGATTGTGCTTGAATATATCCATCTCCTCTTATCACCATGGTTGGCTTTGGATTGTATTGAATTGGCTTAGAATTTTGGAAATATAACATTATGTTTGCATTCATGAATCAAATTCTTGCATAATAACTTTACTCTATCTAAGCCTCATAATGAAGAGATCTATGCTTATTTTTATAAGATTTGAAATGACTTGGAATGGGTTAAATCTTATCCTTGGTTGGCTTAGTTAACCCTAGTAGGGTTGAAAGGTGTCTAAAATCTCATGCTTATCATGAATAGATATTTTGAGATATTTTGCATTTGGACAACCCATGATTTGCTTTTAAGATTCTCTTTAGGATATTTATTAATATTTGAATTTTCCTTTTCGATAATTGATTTTAATTTCTCATGGATTAATTTAATTTGGATTTTATTCTAATTAACCATTTTTTAGGATTTTTCACATTTTCCAAGTTTTAATTAATTTAATGTATGCATTTACAAGATTTAATTGATTTATCCAGCCAAATTGATTTAATAATTTATGGGGCCAAATTGATTTAGTGCATGGTTAGGAAGCCAAATTTGATACTTATATAAATTCATAGGCTAGGTGGTCAATATTTGGTAATAATTACTCTAAAGTTAGGTATGAAGCCATTAGTGGTCAATTTTAGATGATTACAAAAAGTATAATCATAATATATTCTTGGACATGACCCTTATAAGTGACAACAATGTAGTGTGTTGTAATTCGTTGACCACAGATTTACCACAATTTATAGTGACAAAGAATTTATCATTGTTCCTTATGTGTTTATGAATATTGACCAATATGATATATTACAAGTAGGGGTTTTCCATTTAAAAATAATTATTTATGTTCTATTATCTTTAAAACTCTAAGGTCACATTGATAGCTTCAAAACTTGTAAGAAAAAGAGGGAAGTGTAATGGGTTAAACTAACCTCAATCACCCCTTGATGATTGATCTTTTCCTACATTTTGAATAATAAAAAGAGGTAAATCAATACTATTTAGTTCTCCCACCTAGAGTGAATGTGTAATTTTGATTCTTTGATTATGTGTATGTATCTGTAAAATGGATTGGATACTTGACAATGATGGATCTTGACACAACTTATGGTATATCCTTAAGTGTCCTTGAGTTTGAAAAGAATAGGTAAGATTTAATAAATGTATATAAGTATGTATGATTGAGATAAGTGAATTCAAAGTGGGGATAATGAGTGATTCTTGACATGTATTTATAGGAAAATATTTTGACAATTTCCTTTAGTTAACTATGTGAAGTGTATGGGAAAACTTAAAATAATGTTTTTAATTTTAGAAACTAGTCATATTTGGCATGGGATCCATTTGGCCTAAGTGGATAGGAACATAATGTGTTCTTTAAACTTATTGTAGACTTATTTATAAGGATAAAGGATAATTTTCCTTAATAGTGGATAGTCTAAAAGTGATTTTAAGTAGTTTGAGCACTAAAATTTAGATTTGTGTGTATTAATAATGGAAAATAAAGGGTTGAGGCCACATATAGATAAATTTATTAGAGTAATGGAAAATAAGAGTCATGTAATTATGCATAAGTTATGTTGTTTAGAATGTTTCAATAATTAGCATTCTCAAGTACTTATGTCCAAATGTATGTGTCTACACTTCCATAACATAAAAAGATAATGAGTATCCCCTATGGGTGTGTGAAGACTCATGAAATAGGTCCAAAAGGAATAAATAATTTGATCATTCCAATCATCACCATGTTTTGAAACTATATTACTTAATATTTTAATAGGTTTCTTATGTGTTACCTTTGCTTACCCATTTCCATATGGATAATAAGGGGTGGAAAATGTATGACAAATTTTATACCTAAAAACAAATTCTTAACCTTTTTATTCTTGAAGGATGACCCATTATCTATAATAATGAATACAATAATTTTGATTCATGAAATGATATTAGTCATAAATAATGACATATGACTTCCCCTATCAATGATATCATTTCACCCCATTTTGTAAAATATTTTGTAGTTGTAATAATGAACTTATGACCTTTTGATGATTTTGGATTTATCTTACATATAAAATCAATTCTATAGATGGAAAAGGGCCATGGTGAGACTATAGGTTATAAATATTATGAATGTGTAATGCTTAAATTTTTATGTCATTGGCATTACAAAATTGATTTTACATGTTCTTGACATTTTTGATCCATTTTAGGCCAATAATAACACATTCCTAGAAAATTATATGACACTATTTTTTTTTAAAGTTCCTCCCACATTCACTATAATATACCTCTTTTAAATTTAGTTTGGCCTCATCATGGCTAAGACATTAAATAAAATGTTTTTCAAATGATCGTTTGAAAATACCCATTCCAATTCTAGCATAGTGAAATGTATTTCTTATTTCATGATAAAGTTTCTATGTAAATAACCTTACATATCATATTATAGTTATTACTAGACCATTCTAAATTTATTTTACTTTGTGTAATAGAAAATATTACTAAGGTCCCAAGTGTGTTATCATAATCGAGGGTTGTTATAAATGTCATATATTCAAAATGGGCTAATCATTAGTGATGTCAATAGGAACAAGAGAAGTTGCACTAGATATAGCATCCACATGATGAATATTTATGAGAGGTATTCTATCAATAATAGTATTATCAAATTAATCCATTAAATGATATACCAGGTCTCCATATGGAATCAAATTTTCTTCCTTTGTCTGATAAACATATAAAACATGATTGAGTAAAAGTTGAGAATCATCATATACTTGAAGATATTTTATATATAATGTGCATGTAATGTATAATCCTAAAATCAATGCCTTGTATTTTTCTATGTTATATTTACATGATAACCTTTCATAGGGTTTCTTACAAGAGTGATTAGAATGATTATTGCCTTAGAAATTGAGGTGTATTAATCTCCATTGAAGTAAATAATCCATGTATCATCCTCATCATCAATATGATATGTAGTAAAATAATCTAAAAAATTATCATTGATTGGTGTTGTGTTAAGAAATGATGTTATAGCTAATTGATTTAAAATTACTTATCTCTTTATGAATTATTAAAATATAAAAGTTAAGTAAAATTCCATAAGTAACATCACCCACTTAACTATACATTTTTAAAAATATGTTTTTTTCATGAGATACTTTAGTGGATCCACTTTTATGATGATGTGTGGCTCATTAGTAAGCATGTAGTGTCAAAGGTTTTTTATTTCCAAAATAATAGCCAGGAAAAACTTTTCCATTATATTACTAATTTTTTTATAATCCACAAATGTATAGAATATTTGATAAATTACACATTCTTTATGATCATCACTATATTATGACAAAAATTACCTTGGTGCATGTTATGTAAAAAAAATTAAAAATCTAAAATTGGAGGCATTATGATTGGTGGATTAAGTAGATATTCTTTTATTTCATCAAAAATATTTTGAAAATGCTTATCTGATTAGAAATTTGTATATTTATTTAGTAATAACGTAAATGGTTGTTTTATCAGCTAATGAGCCATAAATAATCATATTACCTAAATTATTCATTATAAACATATTAACTATTTCAATCCTTTAGTTGGAGGAATTTATAAAATATATTATCATTTGTTTGGATTGACTTCTATACAACTTTGCGATATGATATAATTAACAAATTTCCTCAAGATACCCCAATTACACTTTTCTTGGAGTTTAAGCACACATTGTGTTTATGTAAGTGTTCACATATCTATAAAAAATATATAACATGATCTTTTGATCCATAAATCATTGGATTGATAATCTCAATGACTCACCAAATATGTATTTTCAAGGTTTAATATTTCTGCAAGACCCTTAACAACTATTGTTAATAAAATAAATTAAACTATATCCATAATTAATGTGAATATAAAGAAGGCAAATAATAAATAACATAGCACACAAAATAATAGATCACATGGAATAATATTTTATCTCAATAAAACTCATGATAGGTAAAAAAATAAAAGGGTATGCCTTCAACATCCCATCACTGTTAGGTGTAAATATATGGAGTACAATGGCATACAAATAATCTTTTGGGAAATATTGTAGTTATAAAATTATACACCCCTGCCACCAATTTTATCTTGTAACCACAATAACTTAGATACACCTTCTCTAGTTAATGAATGTGTAAAAATTAGTTTCCATGAGCCTACCAATGCATTCCAATAGCACTATAAAATGATCTTCTACTCTCTCTGTTATCCCCTCTCTAGCTTCCCACAAAAAGGGGAAGATGAATTTTTTATTAGAGTGGGATAATTACACATTTAAAACTATTTGATTACCCATCTGTGTCATTGACAATCCTCCCATATAACATAAATTTCTCCAAAAAGGATCCAATTTTGGCTCACCACAGAGGTTTTTAAGAACTACAATCCCCAAAAAATATACAACTAGCTAGCCCATGTATTTATTTACTACCCTAAATCAATGCATAAACCAAGTGTAAAAAGGGCCAGTTGGCTTCAAATGACTACAAATAAGAGATAAAACTAGTCTCATCATAAACCCCCTACTTGAAAAACCTATAACATGTTGACTTGGCTAGGTTTATCTTGCAACTTGTGCATGGAAAAATATTAAACTTCTAGAGTTTGTCACCTAAACTATCCATTGTAAACATATTAATAATTTCAATCCTTTGGGTGGAGAAATTTTTATAATATCCTTGAATTTATTTGGATTAAATTCTATTCCTCTTTGGGATATGATATAATTTATGAATTTTTCTCAAGATACCCAAATTACACTTTTCTTGGAGTTAAGCACACATTATTTTTGTGTAAGTATTCAAATATCTATAACAAATATATAACATGGTATTTTTATCCATAAATCATTGGATTGGTAATTTCAATGACTCACCAACTATGGATTTTCAATGTTAACTCTTTTCATAACACCCCTAATAACTACTATCATGAAAAAAAAATTACTTATAACCATAATGAATATGTATGTCAAGAAGGTAAATGATAAATAACATAAAACATATAAGAATAGCTCACATGGAACACTATTTACTCTTAATAAAATATGGTAGGTAAAAAAATCCAACAAGGGTATACCTTCAACATCCCATCACTATCAGGTGTAAAGATATGGAGTACAATACCTTAAAATGATATTTTGGGAAATATTATAGTCATAAAATTATTCACCTATACTTATAATCTACTCCTAAAACCACAAGAACTTAGATACACCTTCTAATTTTTATGAATCTATAAAAAATGAGTATCCATGAATTGACCAACACATTCCAATAACATGACAAATTAAATTTCTACTCTCTCCTTTATCCCCTCTCTAGGTGCCCATACAAAGGGGAAGATGAATGTTTTATTAGAGTGGGATAGTTACACATTTAAACCTATTTTACTACCCATTCATGTCATTGAAAATCCTCCCCTACAACCAAATTGTCTCAAACAAGAATCTAATCTTAGCTCACCATAGAAGATGATAAGAACCAAAACCTCAATAATTATACAACTAACTGGTCCATGTAATTATCTACTACCCTAAATCAATGCATAACTCAAATGTAAAAATGGTTAGTTGGATTCAAGAAACTACTAATAAGAGACAAAATTAGTCTCATCATTAACCCCTACTTGAACATCCTCTAGCATGTCAACTAGGCCTAGTTTGTCTTGCAGCTTTTATATGGAAAAATATTCAACTCCAAGAGTCTATGGCACTATTTGAAACCACCACCAAGATTTTTATGGGTCCAAACTCCAATCATACATTTATTAATAATTTTTTTATAATTCAACCCATTACTAAAAGAAATATGGAATACTTACACAAAATGATCTTAGTAGAATACTACGTCTAAAGTCATGTAACATGTTACTAATTTAGCTACAACAATGTTAAAGAGTTTTTCCTTTTATATAGGTATACTTACAAAAATTAAAAAACACTCTTCAAGTCATCCAAGTAATATTTTCCCTTACTGTAAGTTCATCTTATAGCAGATACCCAACTTTACTAAAAGTTTTACCTATAACATTTATCTAACTCTAAAACCAAATTGATCTAAAACATCAATACCAATTTTAGATCATGCCTCCCAAATCAATGGGATTTTAGTCTAGAAAATACGTAGGACATAATAAAATGTCGTAACTTATTTCTCATGTCCTCATGAGACATCCATTTACCCTTATTTATAAACTACCCCTTTTGACCTATCATCCATGTTTCCCATTATTCTCACCTACTCTACCTCACTTTATTATCCATAATGACATATTCCTTCAACTCATCTATCTCCTTAGGTGAAGATTCATCCAAGGAAGTAATAATAACACCCTCTTTCTCTTCATCCAACATGGAGGGCTCAAACAAGTGTAACCAATCAACATTAATTGCTTAAAATATATATTGTACCCTACATACTCTATGATTTAAAAAAAACTATACTATAAGGATTTAAGATTTAATGAATCCCTTTCTATCTCTCCTTACCCAAATAAACCTATTGTTATTTGCATAATAGGCCCTTATTTCTTTTGAAATTAGGGAACTTCCTTTTGCTTTTTGTGGTTGTTCTTGCTTACATTCATGGTTCATTGGTCTTAGCACTATCAAATGTTTTTGGTGGTTAATCTCATTTTACATGTCAAAATGGGACCCACAACCATCTCCATTGGGAAGATCATGTCCATGTAATAAATTTTCATGTTTACACATAACATGAAAATAAAATCTTGCTCATTGAGTCTATGTTAGAACATTTCACTTACTCAGATATGCACACCTACATCCCCACATTACCTAATATGTCTTGGTTTTCATGCATCATAGGTCCTTAAAATTACTATCATTATAAATCTTAGGATTTGTGTAGAAATTTCATGTTTACCACTTCACCCAAAAATGCCATCTCGACCCTCTTTTTTTCTAATGATGTAACATGCCCTAAAAACCCCAGAATGTGGATCAAAAAACCAAATTATATAAAATAATTTATTTTGCCTAAATTTTAAATATTAAAAATGTATTTTTTTAATAATTTAATAAAACCAAAAATTTCATGGCCATATGTGGCCAAAATGAAGAAGTTTAGTGATTTGGCAAAACCACCTCCCATGGGGGGAATTTTTTAAAAACCACCTGGTATATAAGAAAAAACTTATAAAATTTTTGTTTCATGCAGATGTAGTAGGTATTCCTTCATACCCAATGGATGTAATGGTGTTGACTGGTCAGCTTGACCCTCATAAGTGCACAGACATGGTGGGTAGTCCCTTGTACCTATGTGAAGTTCAATCATCTAGGCCCTCAAAGGTGCATGGATGTGCCTCATATTCTTACATGTAGCCATGCGAACTAGGGTTGCCAATCTATCCTATTAGTGTGTGTAAATGCACATGCATTCATATTTTAAAATTTTATTATTTATTATTATTTTTTTGTGAAAATTAATGCAATTTCTAATTTTGGATTTTGTTGCCTAATGCCCTAAATGACCCTAGAGGACACTTTTGTCCATATCTTTCAAACTCGGTGTCCATATTTCAAATAGTCTATGGAGTTATAAAGTTGGTTCTCACATGGTCTACATGGCATAATTGATTTAATGAAAAAATACCCTAATAAAAATATACTCATGTTTATGTGACTAATTCTATAAAGTACATTTTTTTTAAAAGACATTTTATTCACATATGCCAAAAAGTAACTAGTTTTATTTGTTTTGCAGGTGTGAATGGAGCTAAAGTATAAGGAGCTTGATTTTAGATGGAAAAGTGCAGTTGAATTTCAAATTAAATATCTTTTTGGTTTTAGTGGGAAATTATTTCCCTATATTGACCAAAATTATTATAAATTACTAGCACTTAGTCATTTCAAAGGGCTGGCTCTTGTTGATTCTAAGTGAGGGGACATTAGACCAGACATTTTTATTGCCTTACAGTGTAATCTCTCCCTTATTTTTGATTTAGTAATTTTGTTATGATACCAAAATTCATAATTGAGTGGTGAATTTAAACCTAAATATTGTGTTGTCAAAACTAAGATCATTATTAATCAAAGATGTAGAAGTTTATTTTCATTTTACTCTGCATGCAAATGATTGATGTGTTATTTCTCTTATCAACTTCTTATTACTTAGACTCTTGCATCATTCCTTTTTGGTGGTTGTGCATTCACTGGCTAAGTAAAGAATCAATTTTTTGGGTTGTATTTTTTCAAACAACTCAGATTTAGCCATATTATAATAGGCTTTTTCTTTCTTTCTCCTTTTTCTTGCTCTTTTTTATGAATCTAATTAGGCTAGGGATTTATTTAAATTAAATATAATTCTCTCATTTTATCTCAATTGCTAAAGTCATTTATTGTTGTTAATGCATTGTAAAATGAATATGTATGTAATAAATATTTAAAAATTAGCCATATCTCTTTTATTTAAATTTAAAATGCTGATTTATTTGTAAAAATATATATGCAACTCATTATCCTCCAAAAGAGTATTAAAACCCACATGAGTGACATAATGAAGCTTGTATATCCCTCTTATTTATAAAAGACTTAAAATAAAGTTTGAAATTTTTAATAACCAACAAAGGCCCCTTGTATGGAATGGTCACAATGAGCCACTGAGTGAAGACTAGTGCACCTTGACCAAGATGATATAAACCTTGGGGAGATTTATCAAAATCTCCTTTCAAGAGAGTTTGAATGGTTCCCATCCCTCCTAAAGTCGGTGTGATAAACATCCCATCAACATATTGGCATTAGTATGAGGGTATAATTTAGAGTATTTTAGACTTATCATTGGTTTTAAAATTGGTACCATCTCCTTTATACTTATCATAACTTGTTGTGTGCTTAAAATTCACATAACCAGACTGGTGCTAGAAGGAGGGTCTGACATTAAAAATATTTAAGGCTAAAATTTTTAAATTGAAAATCTTAAATTTTGACATTTTAAAAGTGGTGCCCATGCTAGAGAGTTGTAAATGTTAAATTGGAAAACCAATAAATTATCACCAAGTCAAAGTTTGTTGGATTTGACTTTAAATTTTTATAACTCACCAAACATAGAAGACCTAAAGTAAATAAATGAAAATTGAAAATAAGACATATTCAGTCTACCAATAGTTCACCTACAACTATTTCTATTAGAGTTCCTTTTGTTAATCTATTTTCTACCCCTCAAAACCCACCTATGGCCCAAGCTTGGCTTGGTTGAGGTAACTGCCTTATCAACATTGTAGGGGTTGGTCATGATTTACCAAAAAAACCCAATTTTTTTTTTTGCCTTAGGTATATGCATTGTGGAATCCACAAAATTGAAGATCATATTCAAGCATTTAAATATGATATTCTCTGAACACAAATTAATCACAAGGATGTAGCTTTCCACCTAGTCCATACACTTTGAATGAAATGGCCTATGGTTGGTATCTAGGATTGCCAAATGGTTTTATAACCTCTTAAAATGATATAAAAAGTGTGTTTATCAATCATTTTTGGATACCCATTGATCTAATTATCTTATATCATCACTTTTCTATTCCTAAGAGATCTAGAAAAATTGATGAGTGTCTTTAATGCTCACTTCTAGAAGATTTATCAAAGGTTAAAATACCTGTACACTCAAATATAAGTAGTTACCATAAAACTTATTTGAGGGATCTAGATTTTCTGAATTTCATGTTCCTCAGAAGAACACTGATAACCCTCTTATCCTTATCCTAGGCTTAAAATGAGGTTGTCAGCATTGAGAAATAAATGGTGCCACAAGTTTATGAATTTGGCCCTTTACCTTCACTTGGCCAACCAGGTTCTTATAATTAGATTCCAATGATTAACCATGCTTTTCAACGCAACACTCCATTGATGAATCCAATTCTAGGTGCCTTGTATGTAAGCCCAAATATGGTCTAAAATCTAACACCTATGAATTTTATGTCTGATGGTCAACCTTACATGCCTCCCAATCATTTTGTGCCACAAGAAAATAACCAACACTTGGTCACCATTGCATAAACATAACTACCATGCCAAGCACTTGAAGTTATTCTACCCCTATAAGAAACCAATAAGTTGTCCCATCATTTTTAAATAACTATACACTTATTAAAAATGATCATAACTAAGTACATAATGCCTCCCATACATTTATAAATGTTAATGTACCTATTGATAACCCATATTTAAAGGTGGGGAATCAACAAAATGTAGGAATAAACCCCAAAGTAGCCAATTTATAACAAATGGTTTAGAAGTTTATAAATGATATGGTTACTTTGTGTAGGTAAGTACCACAAAACACCAATCAAAATGTAAATAACCAACAACAAAATAGAAATTTCAACTTTCATAGAACCAACCGACGATGGAAGACAAGACTAAATAATAGAGGTTTACCTAGCCCACTGGACAATAACAACCAAAATAACAATAGTGCTTCTAATGTGGTAAAGTTAGTTGATTTAGTATTTCCCACCTAGTTTAGGATATGTAATACAGTTGACCATGCTAAAATTAATTGTGTTGAGTTCTTTTATGCCTCAAACATCTTTCAAAAGGAGATATATAGTTTAGAACTAGTTCTTACACCTAACAAAAACTCTAACCAAGGTGAAGGAAAACCTATTACAACTCTAGTATTATAAACTTACAAGTTTCCATTTAAAAGTGACAATGAGATTGAAGAGTACCTAGATGAGGTCCATAATTTAAAAAAAAATTCAAAGAGGAAATAACTACTAGTTGAGGAGTAAATTCCAAAACTCATTAAACCACTTATACTCTTCCAAACAACACTCAAGTTCCACCTAGTGAGAAATCAATTAATAACTTATTTCTACCTAAAGGACCTACCACATCTTATCAACCAAAAAATAACTCTACTCCACCACCAACTGACAAACTAATAGAGTCAACAAAAAATGGATATAGCATTGCAGATGACCTGAAGAAAACTCAAAATAATATAACCATATTTGATTTGCTCTAAATTTCTAATCAAAAGTATATGTTATTAAAATAATTATCTACTCCTAAAGGGAAGGGAGTTAATAGGACAATAAATGTTCATGTTGTGATTTACAAAGAAAAAACTAAAACTCCTTTTTTCCTAACAATTTGTATTTTTGGTAAGAACTTACACAATTGTTTAGTGGATTCAAGTGATTCTGAAAACGTGGTGCCCTATTCCATTTGTCAGACATTGGGTCTAACTCCCATGAATTCAAATAGAAAATTTGTTTAATTGGACAAGTTAGAAGTTTGAGTGGTTGGTGAACTTAACAACATTTAGATGCAATTGGCCTTCGATCTAAGGGTGCAAAAATTTATTGATATTCACATAGTGGATATACCTAATG
The DNA here is from genome assembly GCA_037957365.1 of Torreya grandis. NCBI lineage: Eukaryota > Viridiplantae > Streptophyta > Pinopsida > Cupressales > Taxaceae > Torreya > Torreya grandis. Next base: position 692,979 of record JARHVA010001957.1, read on the forward strand.
CATATGGGATGATCCTAAGCTGAGATTGGTTGATAACATTAAATGGATACAAGGCAATTGATTTCTTTCATATTTGTCTCCCATGACATGACATGCCCAACCAAATTCAAATTTAGAAAAAGCCTAAGATAACTCATGTGATAACACAATATAAAAAAAAAAATGAAATGTTATTTTAAGAGTTAGACCTTGGGGTGTATACACTTACAAAATGGGTAGAAGGTTATGATAAATTCTCTAATAATATGCTAACCATACAATAAAAAATAGAATTTGAAGAGTTAGACCAATTAGATAGGATGATATCCTTTGTGTACATGAGATAAATTCATTCTCTAGTGCTGACATAGCATATGAGAGTGTAAGACAAGTTGATCTAACTGAAAATAAAGTACTTATAAACTATTCAGATGAGAAAATAAATATTATGAACAACTCTATGCTGAACTATAATATCCTTATCAACTAAAAAATAATTTATATGCCCACTTGGCATTTAGGAAACAAGCAAAGAGGTCAATATTTCCTTTGCACCTACCTTTCATATCCCATAATACACAACTAGAAACCACTTATGGTCTCTAAAATTTGATAGATCGAAGTCCAAGAGTGGGCATGACACTGGTGTGGAATAAATAAAACCATGAGGAAAGTCATACCTAGATACATTTCACCTACAATTTGATTACACAAATAATTTGGCTGAATATGAGGTGTTAGTTCATGGGCTCTAATTTGCTCTCAAGAATAAGGTCAATAACATCCAAGTGCTTGGTGATTCAAAAATTGGTGGTCAAATAGGTAAAAATTCATTATGATTGTAATGATAATAATTTTTTTAGGTACCATAGTTGAGTGTGGAACTTAATAGAATATTTTTATGTATTCAATATTTAGACCCTACCCTATAGAATGAATTACATGGTAGATACATTAGCTACAACTACTAGTACTCTAGAATTAATTTATGATTTTAAGTTGAATAGGTTTTTAGTAGAGTTAGTCTCTAATCCATATATTATTGATAATACCTAGAACTTATAGGTATTTTATGATGATTAGTATATCATCAACTTCATTACAAATACTTATGTATTCAAGTATTAGATTATTGATGAAGATTACCAAGAAAATTTTGAATTAGATGAAGAACAGTTGATAAATTTGAATAAAATAGAATAAAAATAGGCATGGTCTCACTATAAATATTATTTTACATGGATTACTAAGGTGAAAATGAGAAAATAGTCTTTACCAAAGGTATGCTACACTAGCATTGTAATCTAGGTAATGCCAGTGAATCAAAAAATGTGCTTCTAGGCACAACTTGTACCCAAAGGGAGAAGCATGTATTCATTCAACCCCTAAATTACTTTAAGGATGTTATATCATGGAGCTAAGAAGACTTGAAATTATTTAAAACTAGGAGTCAAACCATTTTACCAGAGACAAAGATCGGTAAATCTATTTCTAGAGCCTTTGATATTCAAGGAATTGTATAAATTACTTTAAAAAATGATCATATTTATCATTAGACACTCCACATGGGTGGATAATCTAGTACCATTTTGAAATAATAATGGGGAGATACATCTCTATGTGGATTCAATAGCCTGAACAAGGCCTTAAAAAAGGATAATTACACATTACCTTCACTAAATGAAATCTTACATATCAATTCTCAATTGATGTAATTGCTTGATGGGTATTTAGGTTATAATCAAGTAATGGTAAACTATGATGACGATATCAAGATAGCATTTACAACTAAATGGGGTATATTCCCATACAAAAGGATGCCATTTAGCATAATCAATGTTGGCACCACCTTTCAATGTGTCATGGATATTGCATTTAAAGATCTCACTGGAAAATTCATAGTCATATACATGGATTACTTGATTATCTTTTCCAAGAATTGAAAAGACCACATAAAAGATCTGAAGGTAGTATTGAAGAGATGCTAAGATCATGGAATATACCTAAACCTAAACAAGTGTATATTCAGAGTCACAGAGCATATATTTTTTGGTCACGTCAAGTTAGAATGAGGTATTTCAATAGATCTAAAAAGGGTAGATATAATCTTGAAGATCCCATTGCCTGGTAGTAAAAAGTAACTAAATTCATTCTTTGGAAAGATTAACTTCATGAGGAAGTTAATCTCAAGATTTATAGAGATCGTTTGATCACTAAATAACATGATTGATAAGGATGCAAAAATTGAATAGACAATTAAGGGACAAGTGGATTTTACTCTAATCAAGACATCAATTGTAAATACACCAGTGTTAATCAATCCTAGCTATACTCAACCCTTCTACATAGAATCATTCACTTCTAAAAACTCAAAAGTTATAGTTATAACATAGAAGAAAAAATCTTGAAATGAGAGACCTATCTCATTCATGAGTTCTCTGCTATGTAATGCAAAACTAAGGTATTAAATGATAGACAAACAAGCCTTTGTCTTAGTCAAAGCAATTAAAAAATTTAGGCACTACATTATTTGTAGTAGGTGTTTGTAGTGGTGCCTAACCTAGTGGTGAAGGTTATGCCAATGCAAAAAAAGTTAGGTGAGTGAAGGGGTAAGTAGAAAACTATTATCCAAGAGTTTGACATAGAACTAAAACCAATGAAAATTATACGAGGTCAAGGACTCAATAAGGGCTCAAATAGACCCTTGAATAATCTACCAAAAATACACATTACAAGATATAACTAATGATGAATAGCACCAAGACATTGTATGTTATTTATTGAAAAATGAGTGACCATGCCACTTGAAATCAATCCAAAAAGAGTGATATGCCTAAAAAGTGGTAATTTCATGATCAAATTAGGTGTATTGTATATAAGGAACCATGAAGTCATATATCTAAGATGCCTAAATAAAGAGGAAGTAACTAGAGTACTTAGTGATTTCGATGTGAAATATAAAACTAGTCATAGATCAGGGAGTGTTATAGCCCACCAGATAGTTAGGGTAGGATATTACTAGCTGTAGCTATTTAAATATGCTCATGATCATGTCCAAAGCTATCATACCTACCAAGTTGCTACATATAGATAATGTACCCTTGCCATGTCATTACATCTAGTTATTTGAGGTCTAACCATTCTTAACATGAGGATTGGAATTTGTTAATGTAATCAATGCTAGCTCATATGTAGGACACATGTTCATCTTTTGGAAAATAACTATTGCAGCCATTGGAATAAATATCAAGCATTCAAGAATTGGATGATCAATGTGGTAATCAACTTCCTAGAGGAACACATTGTCACTTGGTTTGGGATGCCTACTACTTTGGTATATGATAATGTCCCTACTTTCTCCTCATTTTAATTCAATGAATGGGATTATGATAACTAGGTAATTCTAAAATATTCATTTAATTATTACCCTCAAGGTAATGAGGTATTAATAAAATATTCAAAAAGAACCCTAGGAATTGACATAAAGTTTTGAAGTTTGCATTATGGTTTAATAGAACTAGAATTAAATCTTCTTTGGGTATTTTATTGTATCATCTAGTATATGGCCAAGATCTTATCTTTCCTGTGAACTTAAGAATTCAAACCTTTCAGGTCATGAGGGATTACCTAAAAAATTATGATAAAATTAAGGATCAAATCTTAAACTAATATAATTCAGAGAAAATTTTGATACAACCCTATTGCATTTTAACAAACACCAAGGAATCATCAAATGTTAGTATGATGAATGGGCTAAAGTGAAAGACTTTCGAATATTAGATTTAATCCTTCTCTAGGATAAGGCTCATGAGAAAAGGGACAACATGGAAAATTTGATGCCCTATGGTTGGGTCCCTACCAAATCTCTAAAATCTTAGATGAGAATGCATTTTGCTTAAGGTGTTTAACTAGTGAGGATGTTCCATTGCCTGTCAATGGAAAATTATTTAAACACCACTTCTAGGCTTGAATGAGCTTGGAAAATTCCTATACATACTTTCTCTTTCCCTTTTATACTTTTGTTTTTTTTCCCCTTCTTGCTTTGATTGTTAGTTTAGTTTATTTTCTTGATTTCTTTTATTTTCATTATTAGTTCAGCCTTGTTGTTTGTTTCTTTTTTGGCCCAACCCATCTATTTTGCTTGTGGGTTTCCCTATTGGTCAAAGAATGAATAATAGAGGGTTTATAGGTAAGAAAAAAGAATGACATTATGGTATGTAATTACTTTGAGTAATTTTTAATGTTAGATTCTATTTTTGAATTAGTTTCAAAGGTTTAGGCTACTCTGTGTGTTTTAGATTTATTCATGTTGGGTTTACTTTGGGTAAAATATTTAGTCAATGAAGATGTTCTCTCAAAACCAAGCACAAAAATCAAATCTTAATGGTTTTTGGGCTAGCATGGATGAACCTGTTGCAGTGAATATCCAAGGTGAAAAATCTATAATCCTACCTTTCACTTGTTACAGTGGTCCCCAACCTATAATCAAATTGCTAAGTAAAAAAGAGGAGATAAATCAAGATAAAAAATTAAAATAAAATGAGCAATTTAAAGAAAAAAATTATTCTGAGTGATTTAGGTAACCTCTACTAGGGATATGGATGCATGAATGGTAGTAGATAAAGACCTTAAGTGGGATTAGAGATAACTCCATCGGGGCTATGAATTCCTAGCTAGTAGCAAAACTATATCTAGGCAAGCATTCTCAAGGTAGGATTCACTAGATTGATGTGTAGACACCAGAAAATTGCACATTTATAGTTTTTGATGACTAAATACCTTAAGACCCCCTAAATCTTCTTAAACATTCTCAAAACCCCCCTTAACCCAGCCAAATCATTATTCTCCTAGTCACATAATATCATTCAAAATCACTATTTGAAAGTACTATTCAAAATTATTATTCATCATCACTATTCACTATGGGCCCCGCTATCACTGTTCATGATGACATGGCTTGATGTGGGATATCATACCCCATTTGGGACCCTTTTCCAAAGTGCCTACTGACCTCATTTTAGCATCACAAAGTTTTCTCCTTGAAATATGATTAATTTCCCCTTAAGGGGTAATTATTCAACATGTATTTTGTCTTCCCCAAATGAAATTAGACTTTAAAAGAGATACCTACCTCTTTAAGAATTTCAAAAAAGACAACGGGTACCCATTTTTGACTTCTTAGCTGAAATAAGAGACTTCTCAAACCAAATGGGAGTCTTCCATAACTTTACCTTGGAATTTTCATCCCCTATATGGAAAATGGTGCCACATTTGGTGTGCCACCCCTTTAAGTGCTTGTGTGAAAGAAAGAAAAGGTGAGGATAAGTCTTTGGTCTCATTTAAACCCATGTGCATGATTCCCATTAAAAATTCGACTCATGTGCAAGGTGGGAGACACACCAACCCTAAATGAGAGACTTATGATGAAAGTGGGAATCCCCACCAACCTCATCCTTGACTCATTCATGAGCCCACTTGGAGAAATTTTAATTTCTTCACTATTCCTCTATTTTGTCATGTTTCTTCACATCAAATGCTATAAATACCCCCCTCTCCTTCACCCAATGTTAAGTTGGAAGTTAGTATTTTGTTATTAAAATTTGTGTTGTAGGTTTGAAGTTATCATCAAGGAGGTCATCATATTGAAGAAAAGGATCTCAAGCAACAAAACTCTACCAAAATTACTTCAAGTTTTCATCAACTATCAACAAGCCAATCTTCATCAACAAGCATCTTCAAGAATTGAGGTAATCTTGTTGTTTAGTTATCTTAATTTCTATATTCCTTTCCCTTTGGTTTTTTTCCTTCACTTGTTTCCTTCATCACCCTCTTTTCATTTTATGCTCTTATCCATATTCCCTTTGTCTTCTTGATCACCATTTACCCATTTGGCTTTTTGTCCTCATTTTGACCATTTGCCCCTTTGCCTTCTTGGCCTTCTTTTGGACCATTTGTCCCTTTGCCTTCTTGTCCTTATTTTGACCATTTATCGCTCTTATTTTATTTAAAGAATTACCCTTCACCATATCAACCCATTTCCAACCCCAAAAAAATAACTCTTTTGAGCTTTATCAAACCAATCTAAACCAAAAACCACAACTTTATTTTAGCCAATTTTCAACGTTAGCATTATTTAAACTAGTTAATTTATTTTAGCCATATAAGCAAAGAATTTAGTTTTCTTAGTTAATTTTTTGTTATTTTTTGTATTTTATTTAATATTTATAGTCATATAAGGAAAATATATTTCTTTTATCATTACCACTTAAGTGTTTTAAATCAAGTGGATTGACAGCCTCTTAGAAAGCTTTCACTTCTAGGAGCTAGCTCACGCTAGGCAATCCACCCATCTATTTGTCTAACAAACAAGTTTATTTTAGTGTTATCTTATTTTTATGTCATCCTCACAAGCCAAAGAGGATCTCTCAAAAATCATCTGGATTCAACGCGTGCACATTAAACAAGTATTCTTCCACACCCTTCATAACTAGTTTCTACTTTTCACAGTTAGAAAAAAGCAAAAATAGATAGAAACATTTTGGCACGCTTGGTGGGACCCTTGAGTTTTCTTAGGTTAATTAGTTGTTTTAAAAAAATTAATTGAATTATTAAAATTAAATTTAGATGTAATTTCATTTTTAAAAATTAATCATTTGTCTCTTTCAAAAAGTAAGTTTTAGCTTCTTTTATTTTGAAAATTAGGAAAAAATAAAAAAGTAATTTTTTTTTCTTGCATTTATAAAAATCAAAAGAGCATTCATCCTAGGATTTGGATGGAATCTTCATGTTACATTTAGGTGAATTTTATTTTTTATTATTTTCATAAAAATAAATCATTTTTTTTTGTTTGGGTTTAAATTAACTCCATACATTGTTTTCTTACTTGCTTAATTACTTCACCTAGATTAATTAAAGGCAAAGAAAATTAGTCATAGTGCACAAATGTTACACAACCAAACCACTTGCATAAAAAAAACATAAAACTTACTTGAGACAAGGCCCGACCAGGATTTCATCACCTAGCAAAGTCAATTTACCCTTTATCAATTATTGTACTTAGATTTAATCACCAAGGGGATAACCAACTCAGCTCTCTAGTTGAACATAAACTCTGGTAGTCAGTATATATTGGCTAAACACCTGCATTGACTGTAGGATCATGAAGTGAGGGGATCAATCCCCAAGCACCAAGCCATGTACTTGATCCAATATAGACTTCTTCTTGAATGTCTAAACATAACATGAAACCAAACATAGACTACTTTGTTTAGGACCTATTCAAGTCGATTTCCCATTTCACATTATTTAAAGCATATGCCAAAAGTGATTTAAAATAAATCTTAGGATTAATTTCACTTTTAGTGTGTGCTTTTTTTTCTTCAAGTTTTTATTTGTATGCTCATTATGTGAGGAAAGAGGTTCATTATCCATTTCTAAATTTCTCATATGGTCTTAACCAAAAAATAAGTGAAAAACCAAAACAACCCACCACCATCTTCTTCTTGATCCTCATCCGTGGATTATACTTTAGACATTGATAGATCTTCCCATGCTTCACCATACCATTATCCCCCACCTATGGTACCTAAAAAAATCCTTGAAGGTGATTTAGATTTTGCCACCTTGGACAACAATCTAGTTACTTTACATCACTATCTTAACACCTTAGCCTACCATACTTTTATGGATTTGGTCCCTCTTGTGGATCCACCCTATGGTATGCCACACCACCTCATGGCTGGTGTTGCATCATCCCACCCTTATGTTATCCAAGCTTCATCTTCTACCATTGGTCCATCTACCACCACCACCCAAACACCTATTATCCCAACTACTACCTCTAATGTTGGTTCAACTTTACCCCTTGTCACTTCTACCCCTTTTGTTAATTTGGTTTTCCACACCCATTTTACCACTACCTTAAACTTAACCAATATACCAACCTCAACCCCATTTCATAACTTAGTACTCTCCATACCACAAATACTTCCCCCTATAAGCACTTTGGTCACTACCCACCTTTAACCAACTAACCCACTAATCATTTTGATGCCACACATAAACTCCCCAACCTCAACCCTCAAACATATACCCATGACATCTTATCAATATATTCCTAACCCAAAAGTATACATGCCTTCACCTTCCACGTAATCTTACGTGACCTCTCACACACATGCGACATCATCCCAACCATCCACTAGTTATTCTCATGTCACCCATCCCTAACAAAATGTGTCATATACCTATCCAACCCAACAACCCCAAATGGACTTGGTCAAGATGATAATGGAAAAATTGACTACCCTTGAGTCATCCATCTCAGGATCACTTAACCTTATCTCTTATGACCAAATTTTCAATGAACCCATCTATCCATCTATCCCTCTCTGACCATATCCTCCACAATGGAAATTTCCAAAATTCTCTAAATTTCAAAGTAAGGAGGACCCCCAACAACATTTAAGAGCATTTAGGAATGCATGTTTCTTAATTTCCCATGATGATGCTCTTCTCCTCCATACCTTTCCTATGTCCTTATCTAGACTAGCATTAGATTGGTATAGTGCCATCCCAAAACACTCCATCTTCTTCACCCAACTGCCTAAACATTTTTGGATCACTTTTCTATCAATATATTCAATATAATTTCTATTACTGACCTCTACTCTATTCAAAAATTTGAAGATGAATCTATTGCTGATTTCATGGCTCATTAAAGGAGCCTAATCAACCAAATTTCATTTTCATTGCCTCAAACTAAGATTATAGATCTCTTTACCCAGGCATATGCAAAATACATTTCATCCACATTGCATGTCCAAAGATTTTAGACATTTGATGAATATTTTACCATGGATTGAAAACTAGAGAACAAAGCCATTGATGAGGGAAATTAAATTTGAATAACAAGAACCCAAATTACAAACCCAATGATCCCTCTTCTTCCAAACTAAACAACCCAACCAATACTAATTCCAAGAGCAAAGCCACTGCCAATGTTATTATATTCAAAACTGCACCTCTGCCATCTACCAACCAACATAACCCAAGGAACCAAGCCTCTGACCCCTTCAACTATCTAAACCAAAACCAAAGGAACAAAATTTGAATAACCATAAACCATTAACTCCACTTGGGGAGCCTTATCCTTCTATTTTGGAAAAGTTACTAAAATTCAAAGTCATCCAACTTCCACCAATTAAACCAACCCAATAGTTTGATACTTCTTGCCCCATGCCCAATTGGTATAATGAGAATGACCATTGCACTTTTTACCGAGTCATAGGACATGACATCGACAAATGAAATACCTTTAAATACCTTGTCCAATCCCTCATTGATAAGGGGGATCTCACATTAGACAATCTTAATGTGTCACCAAACCAAGCCCTTGACATATACCATAAGCATTTCCATAATCATGCTCCTTCTACCCCTCATCATGAAAATAAACCTAAACCATCTCATGAGGCACATACTATTAATGTGGTTACTAGTGAACCCATTGATGAAGGAAATGTTACCTCAACTACTTCTTTCCCCATTCTCCTAATGGAAGAAAAAAGACTACCTTCTATTCCTTTGGACACCTAAATAAAGGAAGCAACCATATCCACACCTCCATTGGAGGATACCAAACCTACCTCCCTTATCTTAGAACCATCTACCCCCTCTTTGGAAGCTATCTCACAAGCGAAGATGGCTCCATCTACCCAACCTCTAATTACAAAACCTTCTATTAGAGGTCAAGATAAAGGTAAGGGAACCAAACTAAAACTTCTAACCCTTTCTTTGGCAGACCAACCTAGCCCTTCCAAACCAACTAAAAATTCCACCCAACCAACTAAAACCTCCTCCAAATTGATTGACCCTCAAACACCTAAACCCACCAAGACAACTAAAGTGACCAAATCCCCTCCAAAACCAACAACTAAAATAACCAAAGAGGTAAAATCACCAAAGGGCCTAAAACCTCAAATTTTACCTCCCTCAACCTTGCCCTCCATTTTAGTTCCCCATCCATCTACCTTAAACACAAAGTCCATCATTTTTACCAAAACCCCACCACCTTTATTGGTCACACCTTCATACTTTCTTTCTAAAGCACATCTCCAAGTGCTTGTTTATAACTTGTATGAAGACGATGATCTATTAACATACAAACCTCCTTCATCCCCATTGCCAATCCAACTATTGACTCAACTCATCTGATCTTAAATCTCACCCAAAAGTGAGGAGAAGGAACCGAAGCAATCATCCAATCTAGAGAACCCTTTATCCACACTATTCACATGATTACCCAATCTTGGGCCCAATAAGAGGATAAAGGGAAGACTAAGGAATCCATTCCTTGGAATTACCCCTCTTCTAACTCCCAAGAAAATAATACCCAACCTTCTCCATCTTTAAACAAACCCAAGGTGTCTATCTTAGGTGCCTCCTCATCTAACCCTACATACCTTAACCCATATGCAATATCTATCTGAAAACCTATCCTTAGGAAAATTCACCAAACTCCAACAAAGGTGATCTTATATGAGTTAATCTCTACCTCTCCCCATCATCATCAAGTACTCATAGAGGTTCTACAATCCACCAAGGTCCAATTTGATGATCCTTAGCCTCTAGCCATTTTCGTTCGTACCCTTTAGACTTCCAACCTTGTCACCTCTTGTCACCTTCAAGAATTCATAAATACCTTCTATTCATTTAGAGGATCATGATCCCTCCTCTTTATTACAACATACATCAATCAAAATTGCATCAAAAGGGTGATGATCAATGGGGCATCTAACATCAATATTATCTCCTCCCATGCTTATGACTAGCTATAGTTACCTAAAAACATCATGTCTAAAAGCTTAACAGTCCTTCAATCTTTCAATGATACTATGGCTACCACTTTGGGCACATTTGTCTTCCACATCCATATAAGGCCTTGTACTATTCCTGAATTCTTTTATGTTGTAGAAGGAGAGTTTAAATACAACATTTTACTCAGATTCCCTTGGATTTATGCCATGAGTTGTGCCCTTTCCACCCTACATCTATGTGTCAAGTTTGAACATGAAGGGTGAGTTATGACTATCCAAGTTGACCCTAGTCCTTTTCCATCTTGTAATATGACATATCAGCCTAATGACATCTTTATTCCTCCTTTATCCACCACACAACCATCTACCAATAACACAAGCTCACCAGCCAAAACCCATATCATTTCCACACCTAATGTTGATGAAGATTCCACTAGATCATCTATCCCCTCTTCCCAAATTCCTGTAGAAGACCCCATGACAACCACATTCTAACATCTTTCTTTTGGGTAATATATACTCTTAGTTTTAGATGCCTTCTTTACCCCCCAAAAATATGGGAATCTTAGGCATGACCCTTCTTACAACCCTAACATTAGAACCATCATCCCCATTAGTCTCCCTAACCATCAAATAAATTTAATTCATGGGGGACTTGATCAACCACTTCTAGCCCCTAACACTGCATCATCCATCCAACTATTTACATCTAACTTTTCCTATCATAGCAAACTAAAGTTTGCTAAGTTGTATCTTCATAGATGTGCTTGGAAAGGATTTGGCCTCGATCGCTATGAATAAAGGCCTCATGAGCTATCACATCTCAAAACTTTGAAACCTCATGAGTCATTTGGCCATGGGTATGAACTACCTCAAGAATCCACCAATTCACCCAAACCCATTGCCACCACATAGGATGATATCCCATCCTTGCCAACCCAACCACTCTCTCCACTTAAAGACCCTAATATTCTGCCTTCTAACTTTTTTTATCAATAATTTAATTTTAGGCCCTCTCATCTACCACAAGAGTGGCTAAACCAAAGTCCTTCCACTCGTTTATCTAGAAATGGTAGAGACTAATTCTCCCACCATTAACACCATCTGACATCAAGATGATGATTCCATTATTACTTACCTCAGTACAGGGGATTTTTCTATCTAAAAATCCCTTTTTCTTGAGGCTCTGACTATGTTGAATGAATCTACCATCGATATCAACTTGGGCACTCAAGATAACCCCTGCATTGTCAAATTGGGCCAATCATTAAATACCAAGAAACTTCAAGATTTCTCCTCTTTCCTCCAAGATCATAGCATATCATTCACTTGGTTTTACAATGATATGCCTAGGATTAATCCCACCATTTCTACCCATAACATAGTCACTCACTATGATGCTAAGATTATTAAATAGAAACTTTGATGCATGCATCCTCATATAGCCCTTCTAATCAAAGAAGAGCTTCAATGTATCCTATCTGTAAACTTCATTCAACCCATTGACTACCCTCAATGGGTCTTGAACATTGTACCTATCACCAATGTCACTGGGGGTCTATGCATTTGTGTCAACTTTCATGACCTTAACCTCACCTACCCCAAGGATGACTTCCCTCTACCGAGCATTGAATATATTGTTGATCTTATAGCTAACCACGAGATGTTATCTCTCAAGGATGGGTTTTCAATTTATCATCAGATCTTGATTTCTCTTGAAAATCAACATAAAATTGCCTTTGTCACCCCTTGGGAAATTTTATACTATAAAGTCATGGCTTTTGGGTTAAAGAACGTTGGGGAAACCTACCAATGTGACATGACTTATAATTTCCATGATACCATCCATAAAATTTTAGAAGAGTATGTGGATGACCTTATCAAGAAATCCAAACTCTGAAAAGATCACTTGACTACTCTTACAATTACATTTGAGTGCCTCATCCATTTTCATGTTAGTCTAAATCCTAAGAAATGCATTTTTAGGGTCTTTTCAAGAAAGGTTCTTGGATTTATCATCTCTCTTCATAGAATTTAAGTAGACCCTACTAAATTTAAAGCAATTTTGGGCATGCCTCCTCCAACCAACCTTAAGCAGCTCCGTAGCCTATAGGGAAATTCTAATCCATTTACCATTTCATTTCCCAACTTTTAGACTGGTGCCAACCTTTCCATCACCTTCTAAAGAAGGATATCTCTTTCAAATGGAATAGTGATTATCAAAAGGCCTTTGATTTTCTCAAACAATACCTTTTGTCACCACCTATCCTCACCCATCCTAAGGATAATCACCCCTTTTATCTATATATATCTACCATCAACCATTCCCTAGGGTCAATGTTGGCTCATCGAGATGAAAAACACAAAGAGTAAGCTATATACTACATTAGATATACACTTGTAAAATATGAGACTCAATATACACACACTAAGGAACTCTACTTAGCATTGGCCTTCATGGCCACCAAACTCTGCCACTACCTTCTTAACCATAAAACCTATGTCATCACTAATACTAACTCGCTCAAATACATGTACTCTAAACCATAACAAAATCAGTGAATGGCTAAGTGGCTCATGATCCTAGTTGAATTTGACCTTGAATTTTTCTAGCAAAAGTTGATTAAAGGTTAGGTCATTACTAATCAATTGGCTAAAGCTCCTTTAGCAAATAACCAACCACCTCCTCTTGCCTTTCTAGATGAGTCTATCATGACTCTTTTTCAATAAGATGACATAAGCTAACAAATGACCATGTTCTTCAATGGCTTGAAATGCCAACAAGGAGGGGTTTCTAAAGTTATTCTCATTCCTCTCGATGGTGAACCCTTTCCTCTCTCCTTCAAACTTGACTTTGAATGCACCAATAATATGGTTGAGTATGAAGCCCTATTGATAGGTCTCTAAACTAATCAAAGCTTGGAATTAAGACAATCCATGTCTTTGGTGATTCCTAGCTTATGGTCAACTAGGTCAATAGATCTTATCAATGTAAAGATGATGTCTTGCTAAAATATAAAATTTTAGTTGAAAAAATCTTAAAATCATTCGAACATTACCTAGTCCAATCCATTCCCTAATAGACCAATAAATTTGTAGATACAATGGCCTACCTTACTTCTCATATCCCTTCTCAACCTTCCAATTCCAAAATATTTGTCACCATTCATCATTTTACCATACCCTCTTATGGTCAATCTGACCTCCCTACTATTTGTAACGTAGAGGAATCCCCACCTAACATTTGGTATGACCAAAATTTCAACTACCTCAACCTAGGCATTATTCCTCCCAGCCTCTTTAAGAATTCTTGAAGAAATTTTATTTAGAGTACATCTCCTTACACCATACTAGGGGGAATCCTTTACAAATGTGGTTTTGACAATCTCCTTCTTCGTTGCCTACATAGCCATGAAGCTTCTCATGCCATCAAAAAAACACATGATGGGATATGTGGGGGACAATTTATTAGCCTAGCAATCACTAAACATATTTTTCACCTTGGCTACTATTATCCCACCCTCAACCAAGACTATTTTTATTATGTAAAAAAGTGCGTTAAATGTCAACAACATGTTAATTTACATCATGCACCAGCTAATAGCCCCCAAGTATCTAAGGACTTTTAGCCTTTCTCTTAATGGGGCTCAATCTCATTGGGGAATTTAACCCCCATTATTCATAGTGGCATAGCTCCATCATCACAACCACCAAATACTTCACCAAGTGGGTGGAATCTATTCCTCTAATCTCTGCCAAAGCAAAAAATATTATTGACTTTATCAACCACCATATCATATGTTGCTTTGGTGTTCCTCATAAGATCATCACTGATAATGACAAATCCTTTAAGAATAATCAAGTCCAAGGTTTATGTGATGCATTTTGCATTGATTTAATCTTTTCTTCACCTTACCGACCATAATCAAATAGACAAGTAGAAGCCTCTAGTAAAACCCTCACCAAAATATTAACCAAAGTTGTCAGTGCTTTAGGTCAAGATTGACACTTGCACATCCCATTTGCTTTATGGGCCTAACACACTAGAATTTGAACCTCCATTGGTGCTACCCTTTCTCTCTAGTATTTAGAGTAGAGGTAGTCTTGCCTCTTAAAGTCTAAATCCCCTCTCTTCACATATATTTTAAGGAACTCATTTTTTAGGAAGATTTTTGTTAGCATCATTTAGCTCAACTTGAGCTACTTGACGAGCATCATTTAGTAGCTCTCACCCACCTCCGTATCTATCAAGAGAATATATCATGTGCCTCTAAAAATCACCTCAAATAATGAGAATTCATTATTGGAGATCTCATCTTAAAGAAAACCAACATGTGACCAACATGGAGAAGAGTAAACGAGGCAAGTTTGCTTTCAATTGGCTTGGACCCTACACCGTCACCCATAGGTATGGATCAGGAGCTTATCATTTATCCTCTCTCAAAGGTAAATCAAAACCTAATCCTCTTAATGCTTTGCATTTGCATCAATTTTTATATTAAAGAAGGATCAAGCTCACATGTTTGTCTAACTTAAGCTCATCCCTTGATTATGAGATCTTAACCTTCACCCACCTTCCTCCTCCCCTTTTAAGGCTAATTGATTATAACATAGAACCATGTGATTAACCATTATAGTCATGGCCTAATCCTAAATATTGGTACCATGGATCTACCCATAGCATTGTTCTCATGGATAATTTTCATCTCTAACAAGATAGAATCCCATGGTCATTTTCTCTCAAAACCACACCCTTTTGCATCTCATTGACCTTCTTGTGTAAAGTTTTTCCCTCATAAAGGTAAACCTCTAAACCTAATTAGCCTAGTACATGTATAAACACATTTCAATTACAAAAATTAATTGGGTTAATATCTTAAGCATTGTAAACTGCTCCATCAAAGGACAGATGACTAAAAACAAAAAAAAATGCCACATGTAAGGTAGACTGCTCCCTTGAAGAACAACTATCAAGAACATTAAAAACAAAGCCAATAAGCTTAGACCAATCCCTTAAAGGATGGATAAGTTAAATTTTTAAAAATTAGATAAATTTTAGGGAAGCTTCTCACATCGATCAACTTCCCATATACAATAATAAAGAAAAGGACCCACTATCACAAAAAAATCTAAAGTTGTAATTGACTTCAACATGTAGACTTCCCACATTGATCAGTCTACATCTAGCATACAACATGGAATTTTATATTACCATTATTAGGCAACCTATAGAAGGGGTACACTAATTCACATGAGGTTATCATACATATCACTTGTTACCCTTAACACCACCTATCACCCATCTTCCCTTTAGACTATTTATAAATCAATGGATTTAGAGCTTAGTTGACACACTATGATCAAGAGACCTTCTTTATCAACTAATGACCACCCATGCACAACATTTGAATGGCTTATATTTACTAAGTTAATCTCACTTTGGGCCTATTTTTATTCCTTGTCAAAAATAAATCATCAAGCCCTATTCTTATCCTAATGTACCTAGTTGATGTTTTCACCATGACGTGTACCATCTAGCATTACAACAATTCCATTTAAATTGAGTGAGATTAAAACAACCATAACCATACCAATCATGACTATAACCATAACATTCAACCAATAACATCCAACACAATTTATACATTAAACTATGTAATATTTTATTTAGGGTGTGAGGTGTCGCATGACACATATAAAGTTATTAGACTATCCACACTTCACCGAAGGCCTCTACATACATTATTTTCCTACCTAATCATTAGACTAATTATCTAGTGACTATAGATTTGTGTTTAATTCTCCTTCTAATTAATTACTCCCTAAACTAACATCCATATCATTCCTTATCTTAGTAACTACTAAAGGGTATATTTTATTATCCTCTCCCACATTCATCCCCATAGGGTGAGAATCATACTCTTATCTAGCTTTTTAATAATTATACATTCACCTCCTTTCCCATTTTTCCCTCATATTCTTATTATCCCATTACTACATGACCTGAGAATTAGACCCCAACCATTGGTAGTGTCTACTCAAACATGGTGATCTTTTCTTTTGTGCCAACTAAATGTTCATCCATAGAAATGGAACCACCATCATGTCCCAACCATGAAGCTTCTTGTTAGTTAGGCCCAAACTAGTGAAACCAATAAGTCATTGGTTATATGAAGCTAGGATAGAGGATGTAGACATGGCCACCATTTTTCTAGCCTACCCATGTAGCTCTTAGGTCAGGTAAGGTCCATCCTTTATCACTCACCATGCTACTAACTTCCTTACTTGTAGAATCTACTTGACTATCAAAGAAATTAATTATAGGTCATCACTTTGCTACTACCCTTAAAACTTGACTCGTAGTGGTGATGAACCTTGGCCATAGTGACAGTGTAGATCCAGATAGAGCCCCACCTCCTAAAACTTATCTTGTAGTGGTAAACACTATATTCAAACTCCTACCCTTGTATAATTTTAGAAGTTTTAACCTCCTAACAAAAGCACCTCTTATTTGGATTAGCTCAAATGAATATCATTTGTGGTACTTATAATTGTGTTCCCTTCTAATTTATCCTACCTTGCCCATCTATATCTCTCATCTTACTAAATGTGGGATCATTATGGTAACTATTTACCAATCTACACCATTCACCTTCACCATCAGCTTTACCAAAACCCAAAACCTCTATTTTAAAAAACTTTCTCCATCATCCCAAACCAACCCATATGGTCCATCAAATTGGGGCAACCAATTTGAACACCACTCACCCAACCCATGTTGAATTACATTGGCCTGATGTCTACAGACTATGTAGGTATCACTCAACTTCTAAGGGTAGCTCAGCCACTAACAACTAATTCCCATCCCCTTTTTATTCTCACTCATTTCCACCACTAAAAAAACCCTCTTGATTATGGCATCCTACATCAAGGAAGCTTTGAATTATTTCTTAAGCATCCTTATGTTTTAACACCATCTAATACTTATTTTTAAGTTTTTCCCCCATTGTTGGGAGAGCTACATTAGCCTAAGGTATTTTTGGACTATGTAGGCAACACTTAGTTACTGTGGTCATCTCGGCCACATCCTTTAATTTTTTTTTCCCTTCTCACTTAAAATCTCTTCCTTCACTTCTCTACCTATCCCCTTACCACCTCCCTTCCTTTAGCTTGATCAATCTCTTTTAACCACTTTTCTAGCTTGATAATCTCTTTTAACACAAGGGTTGATATCCTTCCCCATTGGCACCTCTTACCTCCCATAAATCCACCTCCTACTCTACCTCATTGGCCTCCTCATCATCTTTCCTTATGAATGCTTCATAGCTCACTTCCCCACCCACCTTTTACTTTTTCTGAATCTCTTTCACCTTATTACCATCCTTTCTTTTTATCCCCTTCAACTTCATTCTCTATCCTCATCATCTCCCCTCACCCTCAACTATTTTTTATACCCCCCTTATCGCTCTCTTTTCCTCACCCATTCCACCTCATACTATACATCTTGTAGGCATTCTATTTATTCTATTGATACACTTTTTCTTTACATGTACCACCACTCTCTACCATTTCAACACTCTTCCCACCTTCCCCATTTTCCATTCTTCTTGTTTAATTTTTTTTCCATCCTTTTTGTCTTCTTTTTTTCCTCCACAACTAGCTTATAACTGGGCCTTTATCCTTTGAGAAGTCTTCCATAATTACCCTTTCTTCTTATTTCTTTTTGCCTTTTGCCCTTTTGCATTCCCCTTTTTCTCTTTCCCTCTGATACTCACTTATCTTTTGTGCCTGTGTGAATATCCATGCTTTGTATCCCTACTTTAACTCTTCTATTTTATCCTTATCATCCTTGATCTTCATCCTTTAGTTTCATCTCACTCCCTTTCATTGTGTTCCCCTATTTCTTCATCACCTCACCCTTTTTTAGCTTATCATAATCTTCTAACAAGCTAATTAACACCCATCCTTTGCTTCCCCTTGTTTTTATTAACCCATTTTCTCATTTTCCATCCCATTCTCATCTCCAAAACCACCATCTACTTTGCTTCATTATCCATCATCATCCATTCTTTCTTGGTCCAGATACTACCTACTTCTTCACTCTCTCATCATCCTTTTTGTGTCCTCATTTCACCCCTTTTTCCTCTTGTTTGCTTTTCTTCCATTTATTTCCTTGTTTTTCATTTGCATCACCAAACTATTTTCTCCTTGGTCTTTTCTTAGACTTGTTTTCAAACCTTTCATGGCGTCCCACATTTGCCATCCTCCCCTTACCCTCCAAGATTGTTACACTTCTCTCCCCATCCTTTTTGATTCTCTAATATGTCATTTTTTAGTGCATCTCTCACCCCCCATCTTCTACCTTTTATTTTTATATTTTATCTATTTCATTTCATTTTTTTGTCTCCCTTGATGCCCTTTCTTACTCTTCCTAACCTATATGACCATGCCTAACTTCTTCCATCCTTCTCCACCTTCATCTTTATCTATGACCTCATTGTTTTCTCTTCATCCATCTCCTGGTCCCCCTTTACCTCCTCCCTTGTTTGATCTCCCTTATGTTCTCCAATTCAACCTCCACCTCTTTAGAGTGAGGTCACCAATTGTACTAATTCTATGTACATCTCCTTGTCTTCTTCCTTGTATCCTCCATGTCCTTACCTTAACACATGAAATCTAGTCAAGTTCATTACTTTAGGAGCATCCTTTTTTTACTTTAATGCCTCTATATGTTATACTTGGACTCTCTTTTTCTTTTTCTTTTTCTTTATCCCTCTCTAATTACTACCTTCACCCTCCCAATCAACTTTTCCTTTTAAACCCTCTACCCATTTTGAGCATACTATGGCCTTCAAGGTCTTCCACTTGATTTTTGTTTAATATGAGATATATACCCATCCTATGGCCCTATAACATAATTAGCTAAGACTATAGGATCATACAACCAACCAGCAAGCTTGAGCACTGTTAAGCCATCAGGATGAAAATTCCTTCCTCACCTCTTCTAGTCTTGCCTATTTTCAACCCCTTTTACTCTAACCTTTGAAGGTGTTAGAATCAACACTAAAGCCACCTTCAAATGGAAGCTTTGGGATACCCGTTTGGGGATGCTAGTTGCACCTTCTCATTCAACCTACCTTCTAATATTTACCCTTGATTCTCCCTTCATAAACTACATCTTCTTACACCTTGAAATATCCCTTACTTTAATGCATGAAATCCACAACATGATCCCTTATTTAATTAATATTATTATTCAACTCACTCCATATTCTAAAACCCCTTGGTGTCTTTCTCTAAATTCCCTCAAAAACTCAATGCTTACTTATTTTGGGGCCCTATTGACTCAAGGGTCAAGGGTTTGAATCTTATCCACTTATCATTTACCCACTCTGCTACTTTGTTTCTCCAAACCATTAAATAATAACCTTTTGTAGCTTGTTAATGACATTATTGTAGAATGTGCATAATGTTAGCTTATTTGGTGATGAAAGAATGCATCAGATCACCATGGTAATTTGAGTAGTTCCAAATTTTCCAAAGCTTGGTAAAGTATATTTATTCCTTTTCATTTCTTTAAAAAGGTGGCCATAATTTCATGCTTCAACCTACTTATCCATGACTATAGATTCATTTTGCATAGTGGACACAATCATCTAATTGCATCTTAGGTAATCTCATCCACCATTTATACCACACCCATCAAAAACTATTTGATAGCCATCATTTCCATCCTTTGACACTTCCCTTTCTCTAACATCCTTCACCTAGACCTACCTACATATCAAATTGGGGAAACCACATTAACCAACACCCTTCACCTCAAAAGAACTACATTTAACTTGACGTTCTTTTTGGATTCTTGTCCATAGAACTATGTAGACAAGATCCACTTGCCACATGCATCTATTGTCATCTCGACCATCCCTTTCCCACCCATACCAAATCCACCCACACTTTCACCATGTCCACCTTGATGTTGGTTGATTTTGACCCAGAACATTGGTGTTTTTGTAATAACATTTGAACACAATGACCAACCTTACCATGTTGAAATTTTAAACATTTTCACCAACTAGTGCAAAACTAGACCATTTGTGTTTTCCTAGGAGCAATTACTACCCTAGATACCTGAGTCAACATTGACTCTATCTAGGAAGCTTGAGAAGACTATCTCAATCAGCTATGACCATTGTTGGGGACTAGTTAACTTATCATTTATCTTAAAACCCAACCTTTTTGTTATCAAAATTGGAACCTTTAGTCTCTATGTAATCTTTACTATTGTGCTTAGTCATATTTTATGAACCCATTGGCATTTCAAATGCCCAACTACCTTATGGCACCACCTAGTACCACCCCATCAACTGCTTATCAAACTTACACCTGATTCAACCTTTCCTCATCAATTCTTAGTTTGAGGGGGAACACCTCCTCCCATACTCGAGGCACCTTGACCTTTGACCAAGTGATTTTTTTTGTTTTGTAGCTTGCTAATTCAAAGATGCATAACAAAAAGGGGAAAAATGTAGACATCAAAAAACTACACATTTATAGTTTTTGATGACTAAATGCCTTAGGACCCCCTAAAACTTCATAAACCTTCCCAAACCCCCCCTTAACCCAATCAAATCATTATTATCCTAGTCACATAATATCATTCAAAATCACTATTTGAAAGTACTATTCAAAATCACTATTCATCATCACTATTCACCATGGGCCCCACTATCACTATTCATGATGACATGGCATGATGACATGGTAAGTGACATGGCTTGATGTGGGACATCATACCCCACTTGGGACCCTTTTCTAAAGTGCTTAATGACCTCATTTTAGAATCACAAAGTTCACCCTTTGAAATATGGTAAATTCCCCCTTAAGGGGTCATTATTCAACATGTATTTTGTCTTCCCCATATGAAATTAGACTTTAAAATAGATACCTACCTCTTTAAGATTTTGTGAAAGGTAAAGGGAACCCATTTTTGACTTCTTAGCTGAAATAGGAGACTTCTCAACCCAAATGGGAATCTTCCACAACCTCACCTTGGAATTTTCATTCCCCACATAGAAAATGGTGCCACATTTGGTGTGCCACCCCTTTAAGTGATCATGTGAAAGAAAGAAAAGGTGAGGAGAAGCCTTTGGTATCATTTAAATCCATGTGTATGATTCTTATTCAAAATTAGACTCATATGCAAGGTGGGAGACACACCAACCCCAAATGGGAGACTTTGATCAAAGTGGGAATCCCCACCAACCTCATCCTTGACTCATTCATGAGCCCACTTGGAGAAATTTTAATTTCTTCACTATTCCTCTATTTTGGCATGTTTCTTCACATCAAATGCTATAAATACCCCCATCTCCTTCACCCAAGGTTAAGTTGGAAGTTAGTATTTTGTTATTAACATTTATGTTGAAAGTTTGGAGGCATCATCAAGGAGGTCATAATCTTGAAGAGAAGGATATCAAGAAACAAAACTCTACCAAAATTACTTCAATTCTTCATGAACTATCAACAAGCTAATCTTCATCAACAAGCATCTTCAAGCATTGAGGTAATCTTGTTGTTTAGTTATCTTAATTTATGTCTTCCTTTCCCTTTGGATTTCTTATTTCACTTGTTTCCTTGATCACCATATTTTAATTTTATCCTCTTATCCATATCCCCTTTGTCTTCTTGATTACCATTTACCCCTTTGCCTTCTTGGCCTCATTTTGACCATTTGCCCCTTTACCTTCTTGCCCTTGTTTTGGACCATTTACCCCTTTGCTTTCTTGGCCTTATTTTGACCATTTATCCCTATTATTTTCTTGAAAACATTACCCATCACCATATCAAGCCCTTTATAACCACAACCAAATCACTCTTTTGATCTTTATCAAACCAATCCAAACCAAAAACCACAACTTTATTTTAGCTAATTTTCAGCATTAGCATTATTTAAACTACTTGCTTTATTTTAACCATCTAAGAAAAGCATTTAGTTTTTTTGGTTAATTTTCTATTATTTGATGTATTTAATTTCAGTTTTATATTCATATAAGGAAAATATATTTATTTTATCATTACCACTTAAGTTTTTAAAAGTGGGTGGATTGACAACCTCTTAAAAAGCTTTCGCTTCTAGGATCTAGCTTACGCTAGGCAATCCACCCATCTACTTTTATAAAAAAACAAGTTTTTTTAGTGTTATCTTATTTTCAGGTCATCCTCACAAGCCTAAGAGAATCTCTCCATAATCATATTGATTCAACATCTGCACATTCCTAAGGTATTCTTCCACACCCTTCATATAGTTTATACTTTTCACACTTAGAAAAAAGAAAAAATAGATAGAAACATGGTGTTAAGATCTATGTTAGATAATAATTTTAGGTTATAATAAATGGTAATTAACTCATTTATACACATTAGGTAAATGATAATGTCAAAGTTGGTTTCTTAGTTGTTATAATCTTTTCCTTTCTCAAATCTATTCATATTTCATGCATAGTCTCGATTAAAGATTCTAGGCTCATAGGCACATTTATATCATTTCAAAAAACTCAAGAGTATTTTTCATTATAATCACCATGTATTATTTCTTTCACAAAAATCCCTCATTTCTTCTAAAATTAGGGAAACTCTTTTTGATTTTTATGGTTGTTCATATTTGTACGCATGGTTTATTGGTCTTAGTGCTCTCAAATTAATTTGGTGATTCAAATTAGTTTATGTGTCAAACTAGGACCCACAACCATATCCATTATAAATACCACATCCATACAATAAAGTTTCATCTTTTACACCTAGCATGAAAATTGAGTCTTGCCCCTCGAATCTATGTTCAAATGTCTCACTTGCTTAGATATGCATGGCCACTTCCCTACATTACCTAATTTAACTTATTTTATGTGAATTTTAGGTCCTTATAATTATTTTAGTTATAAATATCAAGATTTTATGAATAACTTTCATGTTTACCACTTCACTTGAAAATGCCATCTTGACCCTTTATTTTTTCAATGAAGTAACATGCCCTAGAAATCCTATAACTTGGATAAAAAAACCAAACTATCTCCTACTCTAAAAAGGAGACCGAAGGTCTAGCTAGAACTCTAGAATTATACACACCAATCATGTTGTTCAAAGGATGTGATTCAACTGAAGGTACCATGTATGTAGGTAGTGGATGATGTGCATTATATGTATGGTGAACACCTGATGTATCCCATGTCTCTTGTTTAGAATGTTGTGGAAAAGGATCTAAGAATATTTTCAAATCTTTGTCTTGTGCTTGTTTTACTTGAGGAGGCTTAATTAAAGTGCCAAGATCAATAATGTTACCATTTATTAAGTCCTATATCTTATGTTTTAAACTAATGCATCTATTTGTTGTGTGGCCTGATACCCTATGAAAATCACAAAATGCTTCTGATCATATCCCCATGGAAGAGGCTTTGTTGGATCAACTTCTTGCATAAGAGGGAGAGATATGATATTACATTCTAATAACTAGTGTAAGGCTCTAGATGAAAAAGTTTAGTGGTTTATCAAAACTATGGTTTTGGCCAAACCACTCGTAATGGCACCTTGCCTCTCATAGGGGAATTTTTTTTAAAACCATCCAGTATAAGAAAAAAAATGGAATGAATTTTTTATGTGTAATTTTTTGTGGATGCCAAGTGTGTGGCCTTCCTAGGCATGCAGATGTGGCAGGTAGTCCTTTATGTGGACATGTTAGCGAAAGTTGGTTGGTTGGACCCTCACAATCACATAGGGATGATATGTAGTCCCTCACTCCTACACAAACATTCCAATGAAGGCCAAATATTTGGACCCTAAAAGGTGCATAAATTCACCCCATGTTTCATCATATGGCCATGTGAACTAGGGCCATTCGACTATCCTTGTGGTATGTAAAAATGCATATGCACACATATTTTAAACTTTTATTATTTTTATTAATTTTAAAAGAAAATTAATGTGATTTCAAATCTAATTTCATATTTTTTTTCCTAATTACCTAAATGACCCTATAGGACACTTTTTTCCATATATTTCAAACTAATTGTCTATTTTTTGAATTGTCTATGGCATTGAAAAGCTAAATTTGATGCAGTCTACATGGCATAATCAATTTCATGAAAAATACCCCAATAAAAATATTTTCATGTTTTCATGAACAATTTTATAAATTACATTTTTAAAAAAGTCATTTCATTCACATATGCCAAAAAGTAACTAGGTTTATTTGTTTTGCAAGTGTGAATAAACCTAAAGTACAAGGAGCTTACTTATGGGGGAAAGTGTAACTGAAGTTAAAATTAAAATGATTTTTAGTTTTGGGGGGGAATTATTTCACTCTATTGACCAAAATTGTTATAAATATCCAACTCTTAGTCATTTAAAATGGCTATCTCTTTTGGATTCTAAGTGAGGAGACATTGAACTAGACATTTGTATTGTCTTTTAGTGTAATGTCTCCCTTATTTTTGCTTTAGTACTACTATTATTGCTATGTACCTAAGGATATGATATATTAATGTATATTGGTTAATGTAGATACCAATATATTCACACATCCCCCTTAGTTAGTTATATAGGTCCAATATATTAGGATAAATGAGTAACTTGTGGAATTAGTGCATTAGGTAATGGTCGGACTACATATGGATTAGGAGGTTACCCATTCATTGTTAGTTATATAAAGGTCTATATAAATGAGGTGGATATCATTGGAAAGGAATAAGGTAAACATTGATATTTCTATTGTAATAATATATTAGAGGTTATCCACTCGAAGACACATTGTGGAGTTATTCAATCCTAAAGGATTATTGTAGGATGTTTCCCTACATTAAGGGTGATTATTATGGTATCTTGGCCAAGAGATATATAATATTTATATTGATATACATTATATTATGCATATTTATAATATTATAAGATTCATATTAAGTGGTATTAGATCTTTAATTTGGGTAATCTGTGTAGGATGAAACCCTAGTTTTATGTAATCATTAAAATCTTGAAAGTAGTTATAATTTTTTGCACAATGTTTTTACTAGAGCTGAATAATATTTTAAGGAATTCACAATAAATAAATTTAGGTTTTATGATCAATTTTGAGGAATTTATTGATATTTTAAAGTTTGTAATAATTTCATCATATTTATTGAAAGATAAAGATTGTCCTTGAAATTTTTACTGATACCATATTATCATACAAGAGAACTACAATCAAAATTTTAGAATTATTTAAAACTTTTGAGTGAGTATTATGATTTTTATTATTTTTCATAGATTTGATCTACATTCTTCAATGTTTGAATTTTTTCACTAAAGTTGCATTATCATACATGGAAGATTCAGTAAAAAGTTTGGATTGATTGGATCATTTTTTGAGTTGTTGAAATTTTAGGGTTTTTTTCATTAACCCTAATTTTTATGAATCATGAAGTTACAAGTATCTTCAAGGGAGGATGATATTTATTATATAAAATGGTGGATCCTTTTTAAGGAGAATAATGTTCAAACAATTTGGTGGAAAAATGTTTTTGACAATTTTCTTTATTGTCCTACAACACTTTGGTGGGATGAGCTAGGAGTTGTCATCAGATAAAATGGAACATGTTTTATTAGATTGATGGGATATAAAATAAAATGATGATGAAGTAGAGGAAGAAAATAATGATGATGAAGAGAAAATGTGTGATGAAGAATATAAAATAAAGGAATAAAATGATGTCAATGAGAAAGAGCATAAAAGTGATGAAGAAGAAAAAGAAATAATGTATGATGATGGTGATGATGATGATGATGATGATGATGATGAGGCTAAAAATGGTTTAAAAGGATATGTAGAGGATATCAAAGTGGAAGAAGAAGGATTGGATGATAAGGGTTCAAATAGTTTAATCCAAAAAAATCAAAGTCAATTTTCTATTTTTTGGATTCATTAAAAATAACAAGGTCATTATGTCTATAAACCCTAACAATGAGTATACTTTAATCAACATGGATGTGGCTCAACATGTACATGTTCAAGCAAATAATATC
Organism: Torreya grandis; assembly: GCA_037957365.1. Lineage (NCBI taxonomy): Eukaryota > Viridiplantae > Streptophyta > Pinopsida > Cupressales > Taxaceae > Torreya > Torreya grandis. Next base: position 719,828 of record JARHVA010001957.1, read on the forward strand.
AAGGAGGCTCAAATATATGGTTAGAATATTGAAGTGTTTGAAGATTTAAAGCTCACTATGAACAAATATGTTTTGAATTCAATTTTTTATGCTTTGGACATGGATGGTGTGGATATGGTTCTTGGATATTCATGTTTAAATACTTGGGGAATAATCAATATTAATGTTCAAAAAAAATTCATGAAGTTTTAGTATAAGAAAAAGAAGGTCACTTTACAAGATATCATAATTGGAAAGGCACAAATAACAACCAAGGTAGATCATGAGGATGAGATTGAAATATGTACTTAAGAGTATGACGAAGATTTAGATGATGACATAGATGAAAAAATAATACAATCAAAAAAGAATACTTCATCTACTCAAGAGATAAATGAAATGATGTCACTTAATATTGTACCCTAGAGATGGTTGTTCAAGCCTACTATAGATTGAGCGAGACATTGGATTACCCTTAGGCCTCTGGGTTTCCCATAGCAAAAGTAAACATATAGGTTTAAGGGATAACTCCCTAAATTAGACTTTGATTGCTTATCACCTACACTACTTGTTTACTTGGATGGAAAGAGATAAAAGGAAACATGAAATTAAACTAGTCTAATGAGGTGATACACTAGAATTATTTACACTAAAATACCATATACTTTCAATATGAAACATGACTCACAACACTAGTCTCAAAATCCTATGTTTCTCTAACAAGAGTATTTCAAACATGGAGGTGATATGAATTACACTACTAAAGGTGAGTGAACACAAGGTTAGATTATAAACACTAATGGTACTCTTTTACACTTAAAGATAGAAAAATACACTTGAATACACTTCATGTGACCTATTAGAGTGAGAACTACTTGCATCAAACATGGAAGAGAAAATAAAAGGCAAGGATAAATACTTATCACAAGACACTTCACTATGCACCACTTCACACACTTAGACAAGAATTCATGAAATCAAAACTAGATTAAAAATATTTATTTCAAAGGAAAATACATTATTAAAACTAGTAGGGATTCACCATACCAAGTTTTAGATTCCTTACAAAAGCCAAAATGGCTTGTATTTATAGATAATGTGAGATGATAGAGAAGAAAGTAATTTTAAAGGTCATAAATCTAAGTGTCAAGACTTGGAAACTAGTTACATTGTAGGATAATTAAGTGGAGAGTATACCCTGAAGGTATTCTTAGACAAGTGTCCATCTGAAGCATGACAAACTCTTCAAACTAGTGTAGAGTCCTCAAATAGCTCTCTTGAAAACTACCTTCATGATGAAACATCACTTGAGCACTTGAAAATGAACTATGAAGTCTTGAAACATATGCACTATCTTAGGGAGGTTAGAAATAAGATGTGACAATCATCAAATACTTCCCTAACTGAAAGTCTCTCTCTCAACATTTGTATTCATTGTCTATAGTCACTTACTAGTCTTTTAGCCTCAATCTTCACATTTTTCACCTAAAGACTTGAAATTTATCAAAAAAATCATTAAAATATGTGTTAGGACACCTTTTTATAACCCCTTTGCCTTCCACTCCATCAAACATACCTCAAAATGATTAACTATCAAACTTCTCATCTCACTAGGTAGCCACTTCACATTTTCACATATGTCCATGACTGCATGTAGTGAACTAATTATAAGAGGGGTTTAAATGCTTATAGAGTTATAATAAGTATATTTTTACCTCCTTAAATGGATCTCACATATTCAATCTCTTATGTACATATAGAACACCTAAGAACTTACAAAAAACTAAGATTTTACCTTGTTTGTATAAGTGATAGTATAGACTAGTTGGGTGGGAAGGAGAATTGGAGAGTGATAAAATAAAAAATCAATTTCAATTCCATTTTAATACTTTTGAACGCATCTCCATATGTTTCTTTCATATTGGGTTCTAGCAAGGGTTTATAAAAGGTTTTAGGATGTTTTGCTTCTTAGTGATAGTTTATAAAAACCAAATGTCCAACCCATGAACCAATTCCATAATTTTTAAGTTCATGACCCTAATAAACTATCCCTATCTCCTTTAGGCACAATTCATTGAGTATGTATAGATATGAGTGTTTGAAAATGGCCTCTCGAGCTTTCTCTTGCATTATGTGTACCCTTATCATAAGATTGTGCCAAAATGATCAACTTGGTATAATTGTCTATAAACAAATGGATTTGATCAACCTTATACCTAAAATTTAATGATCTCAATTTGATATAAATGGTCATATGGTCTTATAAGTGAAGTTGAGCATCATTAGGGCTTAGGTCTAGTTTTAGGCCTAACTGTGCCTAACTGTGTGTTTAACCCTTCTGAGCGGTTCCAATGACTGTAGGTGTTTATTCTCATTTTTTAATGTCAAAAAAAACATTCCACACCATTATTAAATTTTATAATACTTTCCATCACATTTTTTTACCATTCACTCACCAAACTTGCTGTCATCTCTTAGAGTGCTCTCTGTCTGAGATAAAATATAGGGCATTTACCATATTCACCTAGAAAAATGAGATTATAGAGGGATTTATTAGGTAATAAAGGTGTTATGTACCAGTTTTCATGGTTATATCATGTTAGGGTGTGGAGCTAAAAGATTCACCAAGGAGCATACTTAAATAGGTTCGGGTCTATCAGGAGTGACCGACGTCGGTCAGGTGCAGTTGCAAAGGCACTGACGTCGGCAGTGGGTCAGTCGGTGACGGTCACAGGGAAGCAGTAGGAACCAACGTCGGTTACCTGTGCATCTAGGAAGCTATTTTCAAGGACAGAAGCGAGTGTTTGCATGATGAGTTTGAGTTGTAGTCTTAAGCTCGCGTCTTTATTATTAGCAATATTATTTTTAGAGCCCTTGTTCAAGTGGCTTAACTGTTTGTTGTAAGTGCATGCTCAAGTTTCCTAATTCTATATGTAGGAAAGATCTTCTTAGCTTAGTGAGTTGAATTGTATGAGTAGAACGTTGTGAATGTTTGAAGGACAGTACAGAGTTGTATCAATCTAGGTTGTTGGAATTGATTGTACTTGAGAGAGAGAGCTCTTGAGGAATAGAGATTTAGAGAGAGATCTTGTGCATCTGAGAGAGGTGTGGAAGAAAGAAGTTCCTTCAATTGTATTCATTTTGTAAAGAGTTTTAATACAAGTTTTCAGGGTGTTTTCTTGTATCTTTTGTTCTGTGCTATTTATCATTCTAGTTACTTATCTATCTAATTTATTTCTGCGTTTATTGCTTTCACAAGTGTAATCCATTGTTGGTTGATCCCCAACAAGTGGTATCAGAGCTCAGGTTCACTAACAGGTGGTTCAGATCTGTGTAGTGTGTTTGGATTACAGGTTGCTCACATGGGTTTCTGCAGGGATTTCTATTTGAGTGGGAGAAGCAATGGCAGAAGAAAGTAAGTTGAGAATGGAAAAGTTTAATGGCAAGAACTATCAACATTGGAGAATGCAGATAGAGGACTATCTATATCAGAAAGATCTTTACTTACCGTTAGGTGGGATTGCAAAGAAGCCCAAGGACATGGAGGATGAAGAATGGGAAGTTCTTGACAGAAAGGCTTTGGGGTCTATAAGACTGAGTCTTGCATCCACTGTGATATCCAATTTGTCACAGGCTACTATGGTAGAGTTAATGACTACGTTAGCAAATTTGTATGAAAAACCCTCCGCTTCTAATAAGGTATATCTTATGAAGCAGTTATTTAATTTGCATATGCAAGAAGCTGGATCTGTATCTAATCACCTGAATGATTTCCATGGAATTGTTAATCAGTTAAGTTCAATCAATATTGTATTTGATGATGAAATAAAAGCTCTTTTAATATTATGTTCTTTGCCTAAAAGCTGGCATGGCTTGGTAATGGCAGTTTCTAATACTGCATCTGCTTCGAATATTTTAAAAGTAGAGGATGTTGTTAGTGTTATTTTGAATGAGGAAACTCGTAGGAAAATCACATAAGAGACATCTGGGAATGCTTTAAATCTTGAGAGCAGGGGAAGGCAAAAAAAAAGGAGCAAGAGGAGATCAAGATCTAAGTCTAAGGGAAGAGGCAAATCCAAATCCAGAAATGGCAGAAGGCCACAATGCTGGAACTGTGGAAAGTTGGGGCACATAAGCAGAGATTGCTGGTCAAAGCCTAAGGAGGACAATCAGCATGAAGGAAAGGAAGAGGCAAAGGTTACAGGTATTGCACAAGATGCTCTAATTTTCTCTTTGCATAATAATATAGAATCTTGGGTATTAGATTCTGGTGCATCTTTCCATGCTACCCCTAACAGAGAATATTTCAGTGACTATATCCATGGAGATTTTGGAATAGTGTACTTAGGGGATGATGAGCCTTGTAAGATTACTAGCAAAGGTAAAGTGCAGCTAAAGATGCATAATGGCAACACATGGGTGTTGAGAGATGTGATGCATGTTCCTAGTTTGAAGAGAAATTTGATTTCTGTAGGTAAGCTAGGGGATGAGGGTTTTACAGTAACTCTCACAGCAGATTCTTGGAAGGTGACCAAGGGTGCACTTGTTATGGCCAGAGGTAAGAGATAAGGTACTCTCTATTTGTGTAATTGTGTTACTAACAAATCTCCTTCTGTATTATCTACTTCAGATGTGGATGCTAAATTGTGGCACTCAAGGCTTGGCCACATGAGTGAGAAGGGGATGTCAATTCTTAAGTCTAAAGGTATGCTTTCAGATTTGAAAAGTATGGATCTAGAATTTTGTGAGCATTGTGTATTTGGAAAATAGAAAAGGGTTAGTTTTCTTAAGACTGGGTCTACTAAGAAAAGGCATAAGTTGTAGCTTGTTCACACAGACGTGTGGGGACCGGCTCAGGTAGCCTCTATTGGAGGATCATAGTACTATGTTACGTTCATAGATGACACCACAAGAAAGGTATGGATCTACTGTATTAAAAATAAATCTGATGTTTTTGAGACTTTTAAGATTTGGAAAGCTATGGTTGAGAATGAAACAGGCAGAAGATTAAAGTGCTTGAGATTTGATAATGGCAGTGAGTTCTACAGTCTTAAGTTTAACTGGTATTGTTACACACATGGAATCTATAGGCAAAGGATGGTTCCAAGGACACCTCAGCAGAATGGACTTGCTGAAAGGATGAATAGAACAATCATGGAGTGTGCAAGATGTATGAGATTGCATGCTGGGTTGCCCTTAGAGTTTTGGGTAGAAGCAGTTGACACCGCAGTATACCTGATTAACAGAGGACCCTCTACAGCTCTAGATGGTGGAATTCCAGAAGAGGCATGGACAGGTAAAAAGGTAGATCTCTCATATCTCAAAGTTTTTGGTTGTGAAGCCTTTGTGCACGTAGATAAGGAAAATAGAAAGAAGCTTGATGCTAAGTCTATGAGGTGCACGTTTATTGGCTATGGCTCAGATGATTTTGGTTTCAGATTTTGGAATCTAGGAACTAACAAGGTAATTAGGAGCCGTGATGTTGTTTTCAATGAAAGAGTGATGTACAGTGATCAGATAAGGAAGCTGAATCAATCTGGGTATAGCAATGGTGAATTGGATGAAGTTATGGTCCAAAATGAGCTCACAGGAAAAATAAATAATCACTTACAAGAAAACATAGAGATCGACGTCGGCAGGTTAGGAATCAGCGTTGGCAGTACAGAAACCGATGTCGGTCATACAGAGACCGACGTCGGCAGAGCAGGCACCGATGTTGGCCAGGAAGAACCGACGTCGGCCAGTAACAGGTCTACAGGTGGCCGAGGTCGGTCACTGTCAGAGAATTTGGGTGGATAGCGTGTTGAGAACGAGTCCAAGACACCCATCAGGAGGTCAGAAAGGGTAAGTAAGCCTCCAATTAGATATTCTCCTTCCTTATATTATTTATTGCTAACTGATGGTGGGGAACCAGAGAGTTTTGAAGAAGCATTATAGGTGGAGTCCAGGAGTAAGTGGGAGCGTGGCATGGTTGAGGAGATGGAGTCCTTAAGAGAGAACCAAACATGGGATTTGGTTGAGTTGCCAGCTGGTAAGAGAACACTGAAGAACAGATGGACCTACAGGTTGAAGGAAGTTGAGGATGGATAGATGAGATATAAGGCCAGATTGGTAGTGAAAGGATTTGCACAAAAACTAGGTATTGATTTTGGTGAGATTTTTTCTCCTATTATTAAGATGACTTCTATACAGGTTGTATTGTCTTTGGTTGCTTTTGAGGATTTGCATCTTGAGTAGCTAGATGTTAAGACAACGTTTCTTCATGGAGATTTGGATGAGGAAATATACATGGAACAGCCAGAAGGATTTGAGGTCAAGGGTAAGGAGAAGTTAGTGTGCAGGTTGAAGAAAAGCTTGTATGGCCTCAAGCAAGCTCCTAGGCAATGGTATTTGAAATTTGACAGGTTTATGACTGAGCATGGCTACAGTAGGTTCAATCTGACCATTGTGTATATTTTAAGAGATTTGATAATGGTAGATATATTATTCTATTGTTGTATGTAGATGATATGCTAGTTGCAGGATCTCACATGCAGGCTATCTCTGAGCTTAAGGTGAAATTAGCTCAAACGTTTGCTATGAAGGATTTGGGAGCAGCAAAGAAAATTCTTGGCATGAGCATTAAGAGGGATAGGAAAAATCACAAGTTGATATTGTCTCAAGAGGATTATGTGGACAAGGTGTTGAAACGGTTCAATATACAAGATGCTAAACCGGTAAGCATGCCTTTGGCTGGACATTTTAAGTTAAGTAAAGAACAATGTCCTAATTCACATGATGAGGTAGAGTACATGAGTAAGGTTCCATATTCTTCTGCGGTAGGAAGTTTGATGTATGCAATGGTGTGTACTAGATCGGATATTGCCCAAGCAGTGGGAGTAGTAAGTAAGTATATGGCCAATCCAGGAAAGGAACATTGGAAAGCAGTTCAGTGGATCCTTAGATATCTGAAAGGAACCAATAGTAGACACTTGTGTTATAGAGGTTCAGATACTTCTCTACATGGTTATGTAGATTCAGATATGGCAGGTGATTTGGATGGTAGGAGGAGCACCACAGGTTATGTTTTTACTGTAGGTGGAACGGTGGTTAGCTGGATATCTAAGTTGCAGAAGGTTGTTGCCTTGTCAACTACAGAAGTAGAGTATATTACAGCCATAGAAGTTAGCAAGGAGATGATATGGATGACACGGTTCATGGAAGAGCTTGGAAGGGAGCATGGGAGTTGCAGATTATATAGTGACAGTTAGAGTGCAATCCATTTGGCTAAGAACTCAGCCTTTCATTCAAGAACCAAGCACATACAGCTAAGGTACCACTTCATACGGCAGGTATTGGAAGATGGTGAGTTGAAGCTAGAGAAAATCCATACAGATAGGAATCCTACTGATATGTTAACTAAGCCGGTTATGAAGGAGAAGTTGAATCTTCATTCAACTTCTGTTGGTCTTCATGATTAAGTTGAAGATGGAGGAGCTAGAAGATGTTGTTGTACAGGTACTGGTGCAGCTGTTTATCTCCAAGTGGGAGATTGTTAGTGTGTGGAGCTAAAAGCTTCAGCAAGGAGCATACTTAAACAGGTTCGGGTCTACACAGACACCGGCATTGGTCAGGAGTGACCGACGTCGATCAGGTGCAGTTGCAAAAGTGTCGACGTCGGCAGTGGGTCATCCGGCGACGGTCACAGGCGAATAGGTAGGAACCGACGTCGGTTACCTGTGTGTCCAGAAAGTGATTTCTGAGGACAGAAGCGAGTGTTTGCATGATGAGTTTGAGTTGTAATCTCAAGCTCGCGTCTCTATTATTAGCAATATTATTTTTAGAGCCCTTATTTAAGTGGCTTAACTGTTTATTGTAAGAGAATGCTCAAGTTTCCTAATTCTATATGTAGGAAAGATCTTCTTAGCTTAGTGAGTGAGTATGAGTAGAACATTGTGAATGTTTGAAGGACAGTACTGAGTTGCATCAATCCAGGTTGTTGGAATTGATTGTACTTGAGAGAGAGAGCTCTTAAGGAATAGAGATCTAGTGAGAGATCTTGTGTGCATCTGAGAGAGGTGTGGAAGAAAGAAGTTTCTTCAATTGTATTCCTTTTGTAAAGAGTTTTAATACAAGTTTTTAGGGTGGTTTCTTGTATCTCTTGTTCTGTGCTATTTATCATTCTAGTTACTTATCTATCTGATTTATTTCCACGTTTATTGCTTTCACAAGTGTAATCCATTGTTATTTGATCCCCAACATATCACCCTTATAGAGTCCTCAAACATTTAAATTTCTCAAGACTAGCTTATAACATTGATGACTATTTGTAGGATTTGTATGCAAAGTTGGGCTTGACTATAGGTTGAGGTTTTAGTTAAACCTCTCTATTTATTTAATTTGATAATCATATGAAGTTTATTTAAAAACTATGAAGGTGGTATTAATCATTTTCAACATCCTACATCTCTTCCAACCTTCTCAACTCACATCTCTCCTTTGCTAGAACTAATATGTGACTATGTTGATTATAGTTGTCTCATCTTAGGCAAATGAGATTACTATAGATTTATGTGAACATTATGTTCATTCCCTAATATTATCCTAATGTAATGAATTCCATCCAATATTTTTTTAAACTCATATCATTCTTATATACCTATGCTCACATTTAAATAACCTCTCTCCACTAGTATGAGTTAGTTTGTCTACTCAGTCAAACTATGTTACTTGTAGATGTGCGTTAGATAAAAGTTGAATAGCTCTTATAGGTAGTCATACATTCATTACTACTATGTTTCATTATTCCATCTTCCACTTTGGAATATTCATCTCATGACTTGGAACTAAGTGTCATTCTATCATCATCAATGCATCATGTGCCATTGTTATACTTCAAGGTTCACTTTTGGTATTTTTGATGCTATAGTTACTAAATATCCACAATGTAGACTTGATTAAATTAGAAACCTATTAAATCATTAGTCTTTAGATCCAAAAAAATCTTATTATGATAATATGTCATCTCTAAGTCCTAGGTTATAGGAAAGAAGACATTAGACTAACATAGACCTCAAAATCCTCATCATAAGATGGCATTGAGTATGGGAAAAACTTGATTTGGAGAAATTAAGGTAAATTATCTCAATTACAACTTTCTAAACCTATGAACATGGACTCGAGTCTTCCTTCATATAATGACTTCAAAATTTTCACCATGATGCTTTTTACATTATCAAACCTAATTTAAGGTTTAAAATGAGTTCAAACCTATACCATTAAATACTACTCAAACCTTTATGGTGTTGTCATCAGATCATTATCGGTGACTGACTGTAGGTGTTACTATGGTATAGGACTGTGTGTGGTAAATTGGTTCTCACAACCAATATTAAACCTTTTGTGTAACTTATTACTATTTTTTCCACTTTGAGAGTATATTCACAACCTTTCAACTTCCTTTCCCCATCACCATGACTAATCAGGGATTAACTCCACATGATTGTAGGTGGCAGTTGTAGGATTTATTGACTTTGGGTGTATTCTAACTATTTACTCCATCAATGCTACTCTTGAGACTAAACCTAAAAAATAAAAAATAATCATCATGTTTATAATATGTTGGAAACAACATATCTCTTTTCTTTTGAAGTCCAAAATAGGAAGATAGGCTTTGCAATTGTGAAAACATGTTTGTAGACTAGAAATGGAGTCTCCTACTAGCAAAATAAGATGTTTATGCCTATCATTTCACACCACACATGAAAAATAGAATTAAAAACTTATGATAAGGATTATCATACTCCTTAATATCATGTTCACCACTTGATTTACATAGAATAATGCAAATAAAGAAGAAAAACTGAGGTGTTAGGGATGTGCAGGCAAAAAAGAGTCACCAATTTTCTTAGCAATGGTTCATGAAGCACAAAAAACTAAAATTATGACTATTAACATGAATTATAATTACAAAGGAAATAATACCACCCACCAAGTGCACTTTCTTTGACTCATCTCCTGCTTTCCATACCACGTAGAATTCATTTGACTTTTTTAGCTTGTTCAAGAGAGTTATGGGAAAGGAAAATCATTTTTGCTCATTTTTAGGTATATCAAAGCTGCTTGAGCATGGAAGTGAAATAAGGGGACTTGAAGATACACTTTTTAAGTCCTCTCATGTGCCAAATGTGTTTTATAGGCTATAAAACTACCTAAAACCACCTAAAACTACCTGATCTTCCCTTTTCCATGTTGAACCTATAATTGTTAGTTCAAAACTACCATCTCTAATATGCACCTACCATATGGGATATTGGATATTATTTTTAAATACTTTCCCTCTTGTATAAACTATACAAGTTCATTTAAGAACCCAAAAGTGGCCTAAGATAACATAGAATGACACTAAGGACAAATAACAAATATGACTAAGGCTGAAGCCACATTAAGTGACCTCATTAAAGACCATGGGACACATGTTACACCCTAGGGGACCCTATAAAAAGTCTCAAATATATATGGTTTTGACCTAATTTGACTTGTGGTTAAATTAGTCAATATTTTTGTAATTTCCTAAGGGTGGTAAGCCATTTATGCCAAAGACCAATTGCCTTCTCATATCCATTTGGTTATGGAGTTACCTATATACTATAATTGACACTAAATTTCCTTTAAAATGAGGCCAAAAAATAGGAAATAAACACACAAGACAACACACTGAAGAAAACACAATTGTGTTCTCAAAAACACTTAGGGAAAACACACACAAAACTCAACTTCAAGAAGTCTATTCAGCAATGGTGGCATCTCTTCGACACCAACATCCATATTCAATCCCAATCATATCCCAAATAGAGTAATTAACCATAAAAGAATTTCAATCTTTATTAGTTTAAATGAGCATCTCCCTACTAGTAGGTTATTCCAATTCATTATTACCCTCTATGATTCAGTTACCCTCATCATTAACTAATCAATCATGTTTTCCATAATCAAGATCTAATGAATATAACTGCCTATGGGTAAATCATTACACGTTATCCCACTTGCATTTCCCAATGATTATAACCACCTTTGGGAAAATCATTGTGTTGTCACCACTTTACTTTTTATACCCATACAAGGGCATGTTATTATCTTATTTGTCTATCCTAACTACGGTAGCTCTATCTTTTTAATGATTATAACTACCTTTGGGTAAATCATTATGTCATCATACCACATTGCCACTATCAGGGTATAATGCTTATAACCACCTTTGGGGAAATCATTGTACATCATCCCACTTGCATTCTCAATGACTTTGAATACTTTTTCAATATCATTGTGTTTTCATCCCATCATCTTTCCTTTCTTTGGTTCCCTCATTTTACTTCTTTCTTTTCTAGGGACTATTTGCCGACCTATTTATGCCAACCATTCCCTCGAGGGGACATCATATAGTTAGTTTATCATCATTGAAGTTATAGGCATATAGGACCTTTTCATTCTTTAAGAAGATGTTACTATACTTATAGCTTTCAATGCCTTCCCAAATAGGGGCAAACTCTAGACACCTAAAACTGGCCACCGATGACCTCCAATCAGGGGTTTGGCCAATTTCCACCTAAAATACACAATTTGGCCTAAAAAAACTAAAACATGATAAATGATATGAAACTGATGTATTTAAATGTAAATTTTTGCTAGGGTATCATTAAATGAGGTAGTGCAATTTATGGGCCAGCTAAATTTGATTAGATCATTCTCAATCAAAATACCAATTTTATACCTAGGTGTTATGGATTGTTCTTTCCTTCAAATATTTTACACAAGATTCATGCCTTTGTTATTTGTTGTTAGTTACATTCTAAATGAGATCATGGATCTAATGCATCTAACATTTACTTCCAATTCCAATCCAGTTAAATTTTGGACCAATAACAAGGCATTCTAATCAATTTGAGTAATTTTTGCACAAAATATTTAATCATGTTAAGAGCTAATTAAGCCAAATCAAGGCCTAATCAAAAATTCCATAGAAACTTGTTTAATAATTATTTTTGGAAATGAATATTGAATATCTACATCATCAGGTGACCTCATTTCTTGAGAATATATCCATAGGCCATAAATGCCACAAATATCAAGATTCATGCCTCCCATGCCTCATCAAAGCCCTCAATGCCTTTTAATTTCCTCTTCTTCTAATGTCATGATGAGGATAATTATAAAATTAATTCCAAAAAGTGAATTAATCCTTAAGCACACATCTCAATCTTAGGATGGATGGTTCAGGTTGATTATAGACATTCTCAAAAATCTATAAATAGAGATGCCATGAACATCATTTCTAAGTGTTGATTATGTAAAGCTATAATGCAAAAATTATTCCAAAATCTTTAAGCAATTAGTGTTACCATGCCAAATTTATTCCAAGCCAAGCCAAGCCACAAGCCAAAGGCACCAAGGAGATATGGAGGTAGACAAGCTTCCATTGTCATGGACTTCATGAGCACAAGCTGAGCAAGCCACTATAACAAGCATTTTAGAGCATCCAATGAAGGTAAAATAGAGTTTTTTTTGCATTTTAGTTGTGTGTTTTATTAATATTTATTAACTAAGCTATCCCTAGCATCTAGGCCTAGATATTTTATGCTAGTTAGTGTGTTTCTTTCATTTTGTTTTCATTTTGGAACTAACACCATACCAACCATCCTCTCTTGAGTCAAATTCCTAGATCACATATGTCATGTCCAGTGGGACTAGATTCATCCCAAAAATGAAGAAGATCATTTCACATCTTTAAAATATTTATTTAGACCATTAAAACTCTTGAAAATTTATTTTTCCTTTTTTTGTTTGCCACAGATTTACACAGTAATTGATGTTAGCTAGTAAGACTGACATCAGTTAGATAGCTTAACCGATGTCAGTTAGTGAAATTGACATCAGTTGGATAGCTATCATTGATTACATTAGTATAATCGATGTTGGTTAGATAACCATCATCAATTATAAAATGTAACTGTCATCGGTTATATAACTGGCATCGATCATTGTGTTTTCCTTAAAACATAGAATCAGGAACTCTTTTTTTAAAGTTCATTATTTCAAACCTAAAAGAGATTCAAAGATAAAGGAGATGCTAATGTTTTTATTGTAGGACCAATCTTGAAATTTTCTAAAACCATGTCTAGATCACCTTTTGCATGCTTAAAAATCAATTAGGAACTTTGTTTTGGTGTTTAATAAAAAATATCGATGTTTATGGTGAATGTTTTCAAAATTTTCAACTAAGACCAAGGCATCAAATGAACACCACCTGATTTTCCATTTGGGCTTAAAAATAAACTCACCTTTTCAAGATTTTTGTATTTAATTAGTTTATTTAAATTAGATTTTTGTTTGGGAAAAAGAGGGGTGTTGTGTGTATGCTCTTCCATTTGTCCCCTTTAGGGAACCCTTGGAATCAAAAGCACCATTCCTATTTCAAGTAGCCTAGTCCAAGGCTTATAAATAAAGTCATCTAAAGAACTCCCCAAAAACTAGTCAAAGTTTGGGTGACCTTAAAAATGACCCTAAAGTCTTTCTACTTTCATATTTTCTTTATTTTTATGTAAACTTGGCTTGTGAGGGGGACTTCATCACCTCTCATAAGTTCTTTAGGGAAGATTTAACCTAAGGTTTCACCTCCCAGCATTGACATTATTTGGATCCTAATTGGAGTTGTGCATGGGATGTAGAGGCACTTTGGACACCGCACTACACTGAGTGAATATTGAGATGTAGTGGTTATAAAAAGGACTAGACCTTTTTGCAACAAGCCAAGTGATATGAACCCAAAATCTATTCTTTTCTTTTGCATTGTTTGGCATGAAAGTCATTGTGAAATTGATTCCCCTAGAATGTTTAGAAACTTGTTAGATATTAGACAAATTCCCACTTGTTATGGAAGTATTGTTAGTGCAAGGTGTGCCTCAAGGTCTATGTCATAGTACTATCATTTGAGGAAAGGGGGGGTGTAAAAACCCTACTATATAATGTGCATTTACTTTTTGATTAACACTTAAAATATTCTCAAATGATGTATATTGATGGATTCCAACAATACCAAGCAACCTTGCCAGTTTAGGATCTAATAGTGATTAATTAGTTGGTCTTATCCTAGATTAAAGTCTTTTTTGAAGTCAAAACTTGGTGTAAATAAAACAATTAAAACCAAACACATAGTCCTAATTTTCCTTTGATCTAAAAGGCATTATGTTTCCTACATGAGATCATCAATTTTCCTTGTTCAAAAAATCTTGGGAGTCATATCATCCACTTTGGTGTAGTTATGATGACCAATTAAGTCTAAACATTTACCAACGTTGTTTAAGTCCTTCACTTATAATCTAAATTTGAAATTTCACCTTTATAAGTTCATAGGGTTGATGTGTTAAGTGGGTTCACCATTTGCACTAAACTTGAGGGAACTTAGGTTCAAATTCTAATTTGGGTTGAAGGCCATTTGTAGACTCAGGAACATTATCACCACTTGATAGACTTAAACCATTTTATGATAAAAAATTTCACTTTGAGTCTATGAACCACAACATTTTGAGTCAAGAAAAATAGTGTTATGTTATCAAAATTATGGAAAATTATCTTTGCCTTAGATATTTTTTGAAACAAACTTTTTTGTCAAACCTTTTGAGTAGTGTAGCATCGTTACGCTACCCAAAACATTTTAAATATTATTTTATAGACCCTCTTGCATAGAATTCAAATTTGTTCCTACATTTTTAGGCCAATTAGAGTGTAATTTTGTGATCTTTTGTCTAGCATAGTTATACTATTCACTTTTGTCTAGCTTATTTGTAAAAAGAACCAAGTTTTATACCATTATTTATGAAAAAATAAACTATCTCTAAAGTGCCTTTTTATTTCATACCTTATACCTAGTTGATCAAGTTCATGTCCAAGAATCAAATGCCTAGTGTTTGTTAGAAGTGTTTTAAATCCATTAGATTAAAACTTTAATCTATTTTAAAGTTTAGATTTTGACGTCATTTGGCCAAGAGTCCTAACACATGCCTTGTTTGAGCCTAGATTTTGAGATCGCATTTGGCTAAAAGACCTATCAACTTTTAAATTCTTAAATTAGACTGATTTGAAATACTTTGACTTTAGATTTTGGAATTTTGATTTTTGGTCCATTTACTTGTTTATCTTTGTGTGAATAGTGAAATGTTAGATACTTCATGCTAGCTTTTTTCCTCACAAATATTTGCATAAACATTTTGATCCTTTCAGTGAATCTAGGTCAAGTGGGAACATCATCTATTTTAGATTATATCTTTTTTAGAGTTTGTAGAACTCTTTGACCTTTTATTACAAAGTATTGACTATGGATCCCAACATCTATTCCTACACTCATAGTGGAATCATGTACAATCTAAGGATTAGTAATGTAGTTGTGCAAGAAGAAATGGTACAAGACCCCTATGTGGATAATATTACTTATGAGATGAATTCTTATCCCTCTTATAATACTCAATCAGGGGCACGAAGTTAAGATCCATTGGATAACTATTTGGTTAACAAACCACCTTATTCAGAACAAGACCAAGAACAAACCGCATAATACCTAGCCACAATACCCATAGTGGATGAGCCAGTTCTTCAATAGTCATATTCTACTAATATGACTTCCATGTATTATCCATTTTTGTTTGAGTGATATTTATTAGAGAACAAAGATGAGATTTTGGTTAGAGCTATAAAGTAGGGGCCAAGTTTCTAGAAGACTTCCCCCATGAAAATTTACTAAGTCTAATAAGAGTGCCCTACAATATCATTTACTATCAACAAGATTCTTCTAGCAATCTTATGGCTCTAGTCCAAACAACGTATCAAGAACCTAACATATCTAATCTAGGCAAGAAAATAATAGAAGATATAAAACACCCCAACCTCAATTGGTTTCTTCCTCAAGTGTATAACCTATGGGATTAGGTATTTTAACTCTATATAGAATAGTGAGCTAAACGTAGTGGATAATGTCAAACAATGGCCAATGTCAAACCTCAATGTAGAATGTGACGAATCTTACTCCTCCCCAACAAGTAATGAGTAGTATTCCTTAGTAGCATGCACAATCTAGTGTATCAACACAATACAGGAAAAATACATTGTCACCTCAATTAGGGGAAACTAATGTTCCACCTCATCAGCTAATGATGAACATACCTTTTCATTCATAAACTAATATGCCAATTTGAAACTAAACAATGACTAGTCAACAACTTGTAAATATTGGTCAGTGATAGATGCTAAATTTGTAAACTATTTTCACTTCCCCATAGGGATTCATGAAATAAGGAGGTTCCCATTTTTATCAAATACCTACCACACTATTTTTGGTTCAAAATGTGCCACAAATTTAGAGACAGGGTCTTGGTCCACAAGTTCCCACTCAATAACAAGGTCTGGTTAGTCGGTAGCATGTCCCTTTTCAACCATAGTAGGCACAATATAGTTATATCCCTCCATCCCAACCACAAAATCCTCCAAGTCAAACCTTTATTTCCAACCCAAAATAGAATATTGCACCACCAAATGTGCAATTTTATGCACATCCTAATCCACATAATATTCATGGTCTATTCCCCAACCAAACCAATATAGCCCAACATGTATCTCCATCATACCCAAGTCAAAGTGTTCCACTTATCAACTCCCAACCATCTACCCAAACTAATATTCTCCCTCAAACCAATGTTCCTTCTAGTTTCCTATCCTAAGAATTATGATAGATGAAGGATGTAATTACATTTAGGTTGGGAAATAAACTAAAAAGTTTAAATTGGATGACGTGTGTTCCTATCCATTCAATATGGAGTATTTTTAGATACCATTTCCTCAAGGATACGAACCATATAAATTTGACAAATACAAAGGAAAAGGTGACCCTAAGGTCCATTTAACTGAATTCTTTATCGTATGTCAACCAGTGGCATATACCTTTTGTTATTGTTTTTAAGGAGCTTGGCTAGACAAGCCTTGGAGTGGTTTTTAAAGTTGCCCAAAAATTTAGTAATGGATTTTGATGATCTTTTTGATAAGTTTGTGTAGCACTTTTCCTATAATCTTGAGCATTGGATTTAATTAGTGGAATTAATGCAAGCAAAGAAAAAAAATTGGTGAGAGTTTTACAAGTTATTTATAATGATGGAGAGCCCTTGTAAGCTATTTCACCCATAGTTTACTAGACAAACAATTAACCGCTATGTTTACTAAAAATTTTCATAGTGAGATAACATATCATTTGAAACTACAATGTGCACATACTTTCAAGGAAATCGTCAACAAAGGCTTGTTGATTGAGTGCTCATTAATAAAGGAGTCATCAAGCTTAATTTAACTAATAAAAATCAAATGACCAATCAACAAAATGACCAACAATAACATCTAATTCAATTGAAAGCATCGCAACTAGCATATGCTAATAACCATGAAATACCAAAGCAATTCAACCACAATAAGAAAGTTGAGGGAAATGGAGTAACCAAATCCCATCATGTCCAAATGGTGAAAATGCCAGTTTCCCACCTTTTCAACTTCCTCCTACCCAATAACCTCTCCAACAAATGCTTCAAGCATAACAACCAAGACCTACACAACAAATACATCATCCTTTACCATTGCAAACCCTTCCTTCTAGGAGAACCATGATTGCATGATGTGTCTTTAGTGACTTAGGAGAACCTATTGAGTCTATATTTCAAAATCTTGTTGTTGCTAATCTGATTAGTTGGTTTATACCAAAGTAGTATTCACAAGACATTCCTTATCCTGATTGGTATTATGAAAACAAATTTTATGATTATCATCGGGTCAATGGGCATAATCTACGAATATGTGTCCAAATTGAGAATTTAATTGAGAATATGTTGGAAAATGGGGAGATAACATTAGATAATGGTTATTTTACTTCCAATCAAACTCTTGGGATATATCAAAACCCCTTTCCTTGATATAACAATCAATGGCAATAGAATAATTAGTAACAACAACAATGGCTAGTATAGTAGCAAAATCAATAGTATCAAAATCATAGGCTAAACTAACATAATCAATAAAATTAGTAGTAGAACCAATAACAATAGAACAATGGACAAAACCAAGGTTAGAATGGTAACAACCAACAAACCTACCATGCAATTACACATGACTACAATAGGGTTGTAGGTCATATTGTAGAGGGTGGTGTTAATACCATCTTCATTAATTCTATACTAAGAACTAATCAGCCTAAACCATTGCTAAATAATAATATTCATACAAATTACATGGATAATCCTTCTTTGACATGAGAATGCATATAGGCAAACCAACAAACTAGGACTTCCCTCTTTGGACCTTATATCAACAACTCATCCTTTTCATGTGAACACTGCCAGTGGACCAGCAGCTAAGACTTGTCCTATCTATTCCCACACTGTTCCCAACATTTGTTAGTAATAATGGCCTAGTATTTAATCTTGATTATGTAATTATAACTTAGAGGTTAAAGATTACTATCCCAGGCCCATAACCATCTACCATTTTACCTGTCATCCAACGAACCATTTAGCCTCAAAATAAACCATTCACTCTTGATGAAGACAAGAAGTTTGATATTATGGAACAATTATAGAGGACACTAGCACAAATTTCTATTTTATATTTACTATGAACATCAATAATCCATAAAAACATCTTGAATGATTTTTTTACCCAATCCACTATTGCTAGTGACGTATCCCCTTATAAATTTCAAGCTTTGGTTGGACACCTAACTCCAACCCAATAAGCCACATGCAACCAAAGTGATATGTCTTCCCTGGGCTCACTCCATAATAACCCATTATACATAGAAGTTTATATAAAGAAACATAAAGTTAAATGTGTCCTTATAAACAATGGATCCAACCTCAACATAGTGTCTCTAAAGCTCATCAAGCTTCTTGGGTACACAATGGCAGATCTCCAACCAAAAATAATAAGCATCAAATCCTATGATTATTAGGAAAGAGAATCAAAAGGCACCATTAGTTTTCCAGTTATCATTTGGCCTTTTACCCATGATACACTTTGCCATGTGATTGATCTTGAGTTATCATACAATATGCTTCTAGGAAGGCCTTGGTTACATGAAACTCATGTAGTCTCATCAATGCTGCACCAATGTATCAAGTTTTCCCACTTACAGAAGGAAGTGAATATTCCAGGAGATTTACACCCATATGAACACTGTAAGCATCTTGAGGCCAAATTTCAAAGCTACAATTATCATTACAACATGAATCCAAGTTCCAAGCAGGATAAAGGAAAGGCTGTAATTATTGATCCTTCACAAGATAATTATATAGATCCTAATACCCTAGATTCCCTTTTCCATATGCCACGTCCTGAAACTTCTAATCATTTCACCATTTTAGATAATAGACTAGGAGAGTATGTGACCCATGATACATTTCATATTTCTAATATTCCTTAGAATAAAAAAACCTTTGGGTGACCTAAAGTCACCTCACATATGCATTGGTAAAAAAGAACAAAGATAAGGGACCTATCAAATTTGTACCAACATCTGGCCTATAACCTAACCCTCTTAAAGGGGATGATTCATGGTTATACAATGATAACCAAGTTAATTGTTATAAAATTACAAAATATCCTGTTCTCAATAGGATCATGGAACATCACAATTATGAAGGAAGAGGCCTTAGATTGAATCAAAAAGGAGCCATCAAGCCAATTTCCATAACTACGTAAGAAAGATCTTATGTACTTGGATTTAAATTACCTGGGGGTGACCCCACATATCTTATTTAAACTCCATCACCAACGACTAGTGATGATGATGTTGAAAATGTAGTCGAATTTGATCATAACCCCTCCTTTGATGACCTAACTGAAACCAACCCATTTTATAACCATGTCATTTGTACCCTTACCTTAGCCATTCATCGCAACCCATTTCCATTATATTATCCCCAACTGATAAATTGGGACCAACAAGAATCTATTCTATTGATTGATGAGTTCCAAAATGATGAGGCATTCTATGACTTTTTAGGCCTTAGAGATAACATTTTGTTTGGAGATCACAAGTTAGGATTCTAAATTACATTGGATCCTATAACCTATTTTGGAGAGTGAGTGAATACCCTTAGCCAAAAACAAATAAGTAAAACATTGAGGTCCCAAAGTGAAAACTTCTTTGAGGCACTTTCTGACCAAGGAAAAAGTAAAGATAAAGGCTAGTCTAGTGGTGAAAACCTATTTTAGGTGCCATTAGATGGGGGTGTTCATTTTTATTTTAATTTAGACTAAGAGACCACCAATGATGAACTTGCCTGTGGATCTAAGTTCAGCTTTAAACAACAAGTATTTGATCAAATTATTCAATAATTTCCAACTATTTTTGTCACATGGCTAGATCTCCCATTAGGGGACTCAAATTCATCATACCTAGGAGAAGTTGAAGAGCAAGTCCTAATAGAGGACCCTAACATAATATAATAGTTCAAGTTGTTACCTACTATCCTAGAAGATGGTTCAACTTTTTAGTTGAAGATAAAACAAAAGTAAATATTGGGACTCAATCAGACCTAAAATCAATAAAATTAGGCATATACCTCATTGAGGAGGAACATGACATCTTTACAACTATTTTGAGAGAATTTGTAGATATCTTTGTATGGGCCTATTCTGACAGTCCAGGTTTTGACCCCACCTTGGTTCTACATCACCTTGTGTTTAATCCTGATGCCAAACTAGTAAAACAAAAGTTACATAAGATGCATCATCATATTATTTTATTGGTAAAGAAAGGGTTGTAAAAACTCTTAGAAGTAGGATGTATCTAATCCATTGACTACTTACAATATATCTCTATTATGGTACCTATTAGTAAAAATCTAGAAGGGATTAGAATCTATACTGATTTTCAAGACATCAACAAAGTTTGTCCTAAAGATGATTTTATCTTGCCTAATATCGACATGATCATCAACTCCATGATAGGTTATGAAATTCTTTCACTCATGAATGGATCTTTAGGATACAACCATATCAGAATAACACTAGAAGACCAACATAAGATAGTGTTCAACACTCCATGGGGAACATTTTGTTATCAAGTAATGCCATTTAGCCTTAATAATGTAGGATCTATATATCAAATAGCCATGACTATCATATTTCATGATATGATGCATGATATTGGTGAAGACTATGCTGATGACATATTAGTAAAATTCAAAACCAAGACTGACCATATAATAGTGCTACTTAAGATATTTGAAATATTATTGGGGTACAAAGTCAGACTCAATCTAAATAAATATATGTTTGGTGTAACTTCAAGAAAATTACTTGGCTTCATCGTGTCTCATAGAAGTATTGAAGTCAATTTGGCTAAAGTCTATGTTATAACTAAGATGCCACCACTAACTAATTTAAAGTAACTTCATAGTTTACATGGTAAGATCCAATCAATATGATGCTTCATCTCTCATTTAGTAGACAAGTGCCATCCATTTACACACCTTTTGAAGAAGGGAATTGTATTTCACTGGGATGATCACTGCCAAACAGCTTTTCAATGACTCAAAAACTATCTTGTTAACTTGCCTATTTCATTAACTCTTATGCTAGGAAAGCCATTCTTGTTATACCTATCAACTATCGACCATGCTCTGGGGGTACTCTTGGCTCAACATGATGATAATGGAAAAGAACATTTTGTATACTACCTAAGCCATACCATGGTTACATATGAACATAACTATGTACCTATTAAAAAAGTTTGTCTGGCTATGGTCTTTGCAACTCAAAAACTATGCCATTACATGTTGAATAATAAGACCATGGTCATTTCAAAAGTAGATCCACTCAAGTATCTACTATCTAAAATAGCTTTTCAAGGTAGAATGGCTAAATGGATCATGATTCCTAGTGAGTTTGACATAGAGTATGTCAATCAAAAGGTAATCAAGGGATAAGTTATTGCAGATTAACTTGTTGAAGCACCTCTCATAGACACAAAACCACTTATGCTTCAATTTATTGATGAATTGATAATGACCATCATTGACACACCCCTTGAGGAATAGTGTTAGAAGATATATTTTGATGGTTCATTTATTGCACATGGATTAGGGGTAGGCTTATTATTTATTATGCCATAGGGGGATCTAATCCCTAAATCATTCATAATCAACTTTCCTTATACAAATAACATGGCCGAGTATGAAGTGTTTATTATAAGACATAAAACAAGCAGTGTATTAGAATATATCTCATCTCCAAGTTTATGGTGATTCTTAGTTGATCATCAATCAGGTCACATATCATTTTCAGACCAAAGATGATAAGATGGTTCCATATAAATCCATGGTCAACACTCTTAAGCAAAAAATTTCCAATATTTAGTTTGAGCACATACCAAGGGCTAGTAACAAAAATATAGATGCCATGGCTACTATTGGCTCTCTAATTTGACAAATAGATAAAGCTAGAGAGTATTAGTTCCTCATCAAGAATTTCACCACATATCCTTACCACCACTGAGTATTTCACTAAGTGGGTTGAAGCTATACCCCTCACTTATGTGATTGGAAAGGAAATTTCTAAATTCATCTTCAACCATCTCATTTGTCACTATGGTATCCCCTCTGATATTATATCTGATAATGGAGGATCATTCAAAAACAAAGATGTAGATTAACTATGTACTGAATATAACATCAAATAATATTTTTCTACAACATATTACCCTCAAGGTAATGGCTAAGCTAAAGCATCAAACAAAACTATTATCAACATTCTCAAAAATATTTTCAATGATGTCGATCATGATTGGCACCTACAAATCTTTTATACCCTTTGGGCATACCATACCAATCATCATACCCCCACAAGAGTGACTCCATACTCACTTTTTTAAGGTACTAAAGCCATCCTTCTCACTGAGGTCTAATTTACTTCACTCTGCATCTCTTTCAAGTATGTCTTAGATGATCATGACTATCGAGTAGCTCATCTATAAGAGCTATACCTAATTGATGAGAAATGAATAGTTGCATTCAATAATCTTCAAGCATATTAGAACTGACTCAAAGGCCACTATAAGTGGTGTGTTAAGTATCAAACATTTAAACTTGGCAATCTTGTTCTTAAAGAATACCATGGTTAAGAAGAATCATAAAGGTAAATTCAAACCAAATTGGATATGGCCTTTTATCATTATTTTAGATTATGGATTAGGAGCACATAGGCTTGCCACACTAGATGGAGATGAACTTCCTAAGCTGATGAATATTATTCATCTCAAGCGGTATTGTGCTTGAGCGATAAGGTGTATTGTTTGTAAAGACCATTTTAGTTATGCAATTTTATCACTATTTTTATTTGTATAAATACCATCCTTATCTATCCTCTTCATTGTATCCACTTTCTACTTTTGACCTATCAACCTAGTGTGTTCTAAATCCTAGCCCATTTGACCTTGGTTTTTTATCATTCATTATACATTTTCAACATCAAGCTATCTGATCAGTTTTATCAATTGGTTTAAGTACTTGAAACAAATATCATATTTTAGGATAGTATGATAGAAGTTTTGATAGTTGCATCCTTCTTTTGTTATTCCTTTCTTACCACCGATCTTGCTACTAATTATAACTGCCTTTGGGAAAATTAGTACCATTAATCTATACCATTGTGTCTTGGTTATAACCATATATGGGCAAACCAAGGTCAACATTAATCCTTGACATACCAACTTTCCATTTCATATGTTGTACTATGCATTTTTACCAACTGTGTCTATTTTGTTTGAATTGACTGCTACACTAGTCAAATTCCTCTACTATAAGGGTAGAACTATAGTGACTTGAGGTCCTATTCTGAGACTATGTAGGTAGCACTCAATAATTTTTAAGGTCAAATTAGTCACTCTAATCCATGCGCTCACCATTTTGTAAACAACCTAAGCCATTCTCTTGCCATTTTATGAGAAACCTAAGCCATGCTCTTGCCAATTTGTGAGCAACCTAAGCCATGCTCTCACCATTTTATGAGAAACCTTAGTTTAAATGCTCTTGATATTTTGTGATCTTGAACCATTTAAGTGTCTCATCATTCTTGATTGAGTTGAGATACATAAAAAAAAAATCCAAAAACATTTGAAAAACTGTTAGAAAAAAACAAAAATATTAACCACTTCTTTATCTTAAGGATTATGGGAACCCTTACTAAGTTACAAGCAAATCACTTATCATTTAGTTTCCCCATCCTTTTTGGAATTTTTATCTCACACACTTACTATTTTACAAGACCATTCCTATTCTTCTATCGCATCCATTTCTATTTTTTTTCTTTAGTTATCACATTCTTCTCATTCCCTAGGAGAACTACATTTGGCCTAAAGTTTTTATTGGATTTTACATCCATGAAACTATGTAGGCAGTGTCCACTTGCCTAGTGCATATGGAGATAGCTTGACCACCCCTTCCTTCTCTTTTATTCTACCATTTTGTTTGTTTATTAAGTTGTCACCTATTTTCTAGGGGCAATGCTTGTATGTTTTTTATTACATTGTTTGTTTGTTGATTTTTGCTTATTTTGTTTATTTGTCTACCTATTTGTTTGCTTTCAACACTATTGCCTTGATTCAATTTATTTTTGTTTATTAGGTGATTCCTTACCCACACTTATATGTGAATCCATACATATTCATATATTTACATTATCATCATGGTTTCTATCATTGGTGCATTATTTTCTATTGAGTATTAGATTACGAGAGTCAGTCCTTATGCATATTTCAACCAAGCCCTCATGATGTTATACCATGATGCCTACCAACATGTGCTATAACAAACATCAAATTCAAGAAGTCTATTCATTAATGGTGGCATCTCTTCAGCACCAACATCCTGATTCAATCCCAATCATATCAAAAATAAAGTAATTAACCACAAAAAAATTTCAAGCTTTATTAGTTTAGATGAGCATCTCCCTACTAGTAGGTTATTCTAATTCATCATTACCCTCTATGATTTAGCTACCCTCATCATTAGTCAATCAATCATGTTTGACATAATCAGGGTCTAATGATTATAACCACCTATGGGCAAATCATTTCACACCATCCCACCTGCATTTCTCAATGACTATAACCACCTTTAGGAAAATCATTATGTTTTCACAACTTTAATTTTATACCCACATAGGGGCATGTTGTTATCTTGTTTGGTTATCCTAACTAGGGTAGCTCCATCTTCTCAATGATTATAACCACCTTTGGACAAATCATTGTGTTATCATACCATGTTGCCACTATTGGGGTACAATGATTATAACCGCCTTTGGGCAAACCATTGTACACCATCCCACTTTTATTCTCAATGACTTTGACTAATTTTTCAATATCATTATGTTTTCATCCCATCATCTTTCCTTTATTTGGTTCCCTCATTTCACTTCTTTCTTTTTGAGGGACCGTTTGCCGACCTTCTTGTGCCAATCATTCCCTCGAGGGGGCATCATACAATTATTTTATCATCATTGTAGTTATAGGCATACATGACCTTTTCATTCATTGAGAATATGTTACTATTCTTATAGCTTGTAATGCCTTCCCAAATAAGGGAAAATTGTAGACACCTAAAGCTGGCCATCGATGACCTCCAACCAGGATTTTGGCCAATTTCCACCTAAAATACATAATTTGGCCTAAAAATACTAAAGCATGCAAAATGATGTGAAACTGACATATTCAAATGCCAATTTTGGCTAGAGTATCATTAAATAGGGTAGTGTAATTTATGGGCCAGCTAAATTTGATCAGATCATTCCAGGTCAAAATACCATTTTTTCACAAAGGTGCTCAAGATTTCTCTTTCCTATCAAATCTTTTGCATAAGATGCATGCCTTTTTTATTTGTTGTTAATAAAATCCTAAATGGGATAATGGATCTAACACATCTGACATTTCCTTCCAATTGAATTTTGGACCAATAATAATGAATTCTAATCAATTTGAGTAATTTGTGCATAAAATGCTTAACCATGCTTTAGAGATAATTAACCTAAATCAAGGCCTAATAAAAAATTCCATGAAAACTTGTTGAATACTTATTTTTTGAAATTAATATTGAATATTTGCATCATTAGGTGACCTCATTTCTTGGGAAGATATCCCTATGCCATAAATGTCATAAATATTAGGATTCATGCCTCCCATGCCTCATCAAAGCCCTCCATGCCTCTTAATTTCCACTTCTTCCAATGTCATGATGAGGATAAATATAAAATTAATTCCAAAAATTGAATTAATCCTCAACAACACATCTCAATCTTAGGATGGATGGTTTAGGGTGATTCTAGACATTCTCAAAAATCTATAAATAGAGATGCCATGAACATCATTTCTAAGTCTTAATTATGCAAAGTTATAATGCACAAATTATTCCAAAAGCTTCAAGAAACTAATTTGACCATGCCAAATTGATTCCAAGCCAAGCCAAGCCACAAGCCAAAGGTTCCAAGGAGAGATGGAGGTAGATAAGCTTCCATTAACAAGAAGGTCATGAGCACAAGCCCAGAAAGCCACTATAACAAGCATTTTGGAGCATCCAAGGAAGGTAAAATAGAGTTTTTTTTACATTTTAGTTGTGTTTTTTATTCATATTTGTTAACTAAGCTCTCCCTAATATCTAAGCCTAGAGATGTTATGCTAGTTAGTGTGTTTCTTTCATTTTGTTTTCATTTTGGAACTAACACCATTCTAACCATCCTCTCTTGAGGAAAATTCCTAGATCATATATAGTGCCTCTTACATCATTACTTCTCCATAAAAGTACTCCATCATGTGAGGCATACTTATCAATAAGAACTTAATTATGTATATAGTCAAATGACTTACCATGTTTAGATCTTCTATTAGTTTCAAGTGTTTCACTTGGAGCTCTCATTAATGCTCCATTCCACTCTCCAAAAATCTTGTTTGAGTTTATAATCTACTTGACCTCTATCATGTCCAATTGGCACCCCTCAAAATGAATCTTGGGAGTCGTCAAAGTTGCTTCAACTTTACATTATTCTTGAACATGATGTACTTGATGTATAATACCATCAAGTTTCTCTTCCTAGTATTCCATCATGTTTGAAAATGATTCAACCTCAGGTTGAGATTTGGACTTCTCTTCAAACACTTGAATTTTTTCTTTGGCTTCATTATAATCCTTCATGACTACATCATTTTTGGTAGTGACTAGACATTAATCCTCACGATTAAGAAAAAAATCTCCTTCATTCTTAGGAGATTCATCAACAATGTTATTATTAGATTTATGTTTCTCATGAAGGGGAATTGACTTACTCAACTATTCAAATTATTTAACTATGACATAAAGTTGCTGCCATAGATCATCTTCTTCTTCATGGTTGTTTTATTTATGGACTTCTCCATCTTGTGCAAGAAAAATTGCATTGTCTTCCTCATTACCTTAATATGACATGCTTTGCAAGCCATCATATTCATCCAAATGAATAGGGTAATTATCCTCAACATCTTGTTGAAAATAATTATTAATGCTTACCTCAGATTGTCCATCGCCTTCCTCATGCATGATATATGTTCCAAGGTTAGTTTTATTAATGAAAGTGTATGGACCATGTACATAAGTATTAACACCATACTCATCTAGGAAAAAGGTCACAAATACCTTCAAGCTTGGAGGATGCTCCATCATCCATAACATATTCCTCTTCATCTTTGATGGTACAATTAAGATTAGAGCTTGCTTCCACATAGGGATCAATATGAAACTTAGACAATGGTTGTGTTGTAATGGTTACCTTTACTCCATACCTTGTATTGAATGCCAATAAAGACTAATTAGCTAAGAGATAGCCTCTTATTTTGTCTATAAAATCCCTTGAAAGTTAGATATCAAAGTGAGCAGGTAGATCAACAACCAATATATCTTGAAGGATTAGGAAGCTTGGCTAATCATGTAAGAAAAATCTCAAACCCTTGAAAATTCCCACTAAATTAGATAGTGTCCCATCAATTTTTATCACTCCCTTATTATGTGTCTCATATTTCAATCCTAATTTATTTTCCACAAGCTTAGGCATCACTGAGGTACTTGACCCACTATCCATAATGCAATTGTGGACAAGCTTGTCTCCCACAATGAGAGTGAGGTATAAGGGTGGGGGATTTTCAGATTTGGAATAGGGTTCAAAAATGTGAGTGGGAGAATTGGTAAGTGAAACATTACCATGTCTTTATGGCTGAAGACTGAGGTGAATTTGGGATAGATCTTCTTGAAGAAGCTCTTTTTGACTGGGCATGTGAAGAACTTCCCAAAGAGAGAGACTAATATTGACACTCTTTAAAGAATCAACAATATTAAAACTAGGAACACTCACCTTTTCTTGCATTCTTGAATTCAAATAAGTGCCTCGAGTTTAAGTCATAGGAGCACCTTGAGTCAACCTTCCTATATTATAATTTTGAATAGGTGCATAAATTGTAGGTACTATCACACTTGCACTCACCTTTCTGCCTTATAGATTATTTGAACTTGTGTCAACACCATGGACATATCCCAGAGCCTTCTTCTTTGATTTGGTATTATCTAAAATAAAATAAATTTTATTTAGGTTAAATTTATCCTTCACTAAGAAGTTTGCAAGGTTCATTCTTTGGGGTTGCCATTCTTTATTTGCTTGCATGAAATTATCATTTTCTACTAACAATTGAGGAGTAACTCCTCCTTGAGCAACCAAGGCTTTTCCTAAATCTTCATTAGCATCCATGTATTGTCCTTTCTTCCATTCTTATCTTTGTACCAAGATACTATGGACTAGAACCATAGCTCTTGTATTGAAAGTAGAAGTTGGGTTATATGCATTGGGTGGCCTATTGAAGTTAGACTGGTCATTCCCTCTCCCTTAACCATATTGCTGAGGTGGGAAACTATTTCCTTGTTGAGGATAGGGGTATGGATTTTTGTTAAATCCATATTGAAAGTGTATTTATCTAATATGAGCTTCTAAGACCTTGTACCTTGCATTCAAATCAATGGTATCTTCTACATTTTTTAGGGGAAGCTTTGGATTTGGTATTTATATTTGGGATTATAATACACTTGGAGTATTATCAAACATATTGGGTAGAAGAGGCATGGATAATTTTGGATGGAGTTTACCAACTTTTATTAATGTATTCTCAGCTCTAATGGCTATGTCATAAGCTTCAAATAACGTGTAACCACCCATGAAATGAAACATGATGTCTATGTCAGTTCTAATAGCCCTTAGATATGTAAGAAAAATAAAGCTTGCAGGTTGTCTCATGGGAGGAGGTATCCTATACCAAGTTCTTTGAAATTTCTCATTGAATTCATGCATATTCTCCTTAAGACCTCTTTGAATCACATTAATCTAATGAATGAGTGATGTGTGATCACTTTTATCCTCAAACCTTTGGCTTAACAACTCACCTAACTCATCCCATGCAGTGATACATCCTTATAACAATATCCTATACTAGTTAAGGGCCTTCCCTCTAAGAAACATGACAAGTAACCTAATTTCAATATTAAATTTAGTGACATTGTGAAACCTATATAAGTTAGAGATGTCCCTAATATGCTCACTAGGGGTGACATGGCCTTCCCCATAAAATTGAGAACACTCTTGGTAGTATTAGGAGGTATATCATAATATGCATTGAGGTGTATGGGATTTTTAGTGTTAAAGGTTGGAAAGGCATGTTGCCTAGCCATGTTATCCTCAAGTTCCTCTTCATTTTCTTGATATTATTGGCATGTAAAGTCTTCTTGATCTTCATATGTCAAAATAGGTTGAGGATGTTGAACTTCAAGAGGAAGTTTAGGTTGAAAGAGTGGGTTTATGAGATTGATGCCTCTACTAGTATTTGAACTATTAAGGACCATGAAGTATGAACAAAATAATGATAAAACTTTGTATACAACTAGATATTACCTTGAATGGAGTCACCAAATGTTGAGTAAAACACCATATACAACTATGATGTTGTCAAAACCATCATTCACCTTGATAAGCTGTACTTGAGACAATAGTCCCACTAGGTGTGATAGAACTATTGTCACTCAATCTTGTATTTCAGAGATGGTTATTCAAGCCTAATATATATTTAATGAAAAATTATATTACCTATAGGCCTATGGGTTGTCCATAGCAGAGGTAAACCT
The DNA here is from genome assembly GCA_037957365.1 of Torreya grandis. Classification (NCBI taxonomy): domain Eukaryota; kingdom Viridiplantae; phylum Streptophyta; class Pinopsida; order Cupressales; family Taxaceae; genus Torreya; species Torreya grandis. The sequence goes on from JARHVA010001957.1 coordinate 750,055, forward strand.
CTAGGTTTAAGGGCTAGCTCCTTAGATTAGACTTTGATTGCTTATCACATACACTACTTGCTTGATTGAATGGATGGAAAGAGGTAGAAGGAAACATGAAATTTAACTACTCTAATGATATTATATATTATAATTATTTACACTAGAATATAATACACTTTCACTATGAAACATGACTCATAACACTAATCTCAATGTCCTATATTTATCTAACATTAGTATTTCAAGCATGGAGGTGATATGCATTACACTACTCAAATTGAGAAAACAAAGGTAATATTTCAAACAATAATGCTACTCTTTTACACTTTAATATAGAAAATAAATTTGAATACACTTCATGTGACCTATTAGAGTGATAACTACTTGCATCAAATATGAAAGAGTAAAGAAAAGGCAAGGATAGATACTTATCACTGGGCACTTCACTATGCACCACTTCACATACTTGGGAAAGAAGTCATGAAATTAAAAATAGATTATAAATATTTATTTCAAAGGTAAATAAAATATTCAAACCAATAGGGATTTTCCATACCATGTGTAGATTCCTTAAAAAAGCCAAAATGGCTTACATTTATAGAGCATGTGAGAGGAGAGATAAGAAAGTAAGTGGAAAGGTCACAAATCCAAGTGTCAAGAATTATAAACTAGTTAATTTTAGGATAATTAATTAAATAATATACCATGAAGGTATTCTTGGATAAGTGTCATTCTAAAGCATGAAAAATTCTTTAAATTAGTGTAAAGTCCTCAAATAACTCTCTTGAAATTTGCCTTCATTATGAATCATCACTTGATCACTTGAAACTAAAATAATAAGTATTGAAACATATGAAATATATTATGGAGGTTGGAAATAAGGTATAACAATCATCAGATACTTCCCTAATTGATAGTCTCCCTCTTAACACTTATATTCACTGTTTGCAGTCACTTACTAGTTCTCTTGGCCTCAATCTTCACATTTGTCACCTAAATGGATTTAAATTTCTCAAATAAATACATGTATTAGATGTAAGGACACCTATTTATATCCATTTACCTTCCACTCCATTAGTTAGACCTCAAAAGGATCAACTATCAAAATTCTCATCTTCTCACTAAGCAGTCACTTCTCATTTTCACTATCTATCCAAGACTACCTATAGTGAATTGATTAGCATAGGGATTTACATGATTATATATAGTTATAAATGATAATATGGAGTTATAATAAGTCACTATTTACCTAATTAAATTAATCTCACTTGTTCATTATCTTTTGTACTTGAAGAACATCCAAAAACTTACAAAAATGCAGATTTTACCTTATTTATACAAGTGATAGTATGGACCAGTTGCGTGGGAAGTAGCATTGGAGAGTGATATAAAAGAAAAAATAAATTTCTAGGACATTTTAACAACTTTTAATGAATCTCCATCCATTTCTTATTTATTATGTGCTAGCAAGGGTTTTAGGAGGGGTTTAAGAGGTTTTACTTCTTAATGATAATTCATAAAATCCAAACATCCAACCCCTGAACCAATTACAAAATTATTAAGTTAATGACCATAATAAATAAAAATTTCTTATTTAGGAAAAATTAAATAATTTTTTTACATATATGAGTGTTTTAAAATGGCTTCTCGAGCTTTCTCTGGCATTTTATACACCCCTATTATAAGATTGGGTCAAAGTGACCAACATGGTGTAACTCTCTAAAAACCAATTGATATGATCAACCTTATACCTACCATTTAATTATATAAATGTGATTTAAATTTTAATATGGTCATATATGTGAATTTGAGCATCATTAGAGCTTAGGTCTAGTTCTAGGCCTAATAGGCCTGACTGTGCCTAATTATGTGTTTAACCCTTCTAAAGGTTTCCAATGATTTTAGGTGTTTATTATCATTTTTTCATGTCAAAATAAACATTCCACACCATTATTTAGTGTTAAAATACTTTCCATCACATTATCTTACCATTCACTCACCAAACCTACATTCATCATACTCTTGGAGTGCCCTTTGTATGAGATAAAATAGAGGGCATATCCCCTATTCACTTAGACAAAATGAGATTATAGAGGGATTTATTAGGTCATAAAGGTTACATATACCAATTTTTATGGTTATATCACCATTTTATAGTCCTCAAACTTCCAAACCCCTTAAGTTTGGCTTATAGCATTGATTACTATGTGCATGATTTGTATGCAGAGTTGGGCTTGACTGTAGGTTGAGATTTTAGTTAAAAATCTTTATTTATTTACTTTTAAAATAATATTAAGTTTATTTAAAAAATATTAAGGTGGTATCAATCATTTTAAAAATCCTAAATATCTTCCAACCTTCTCAACTCACATCTCTTCTTTGCAAGATCTAGTTTGTGACTGTGTTGACTATAGGTGTCTCATATTAGAAAAATGAGATTCTTGTAGATATTTGTGAACATTGTGTTTATAAATTAATATTATATTGAGGTAACCAATACCATCACATAGTTGTTTTAAATTATATCATGCCTAGAGACCTATACTCACATTCAAACTACCTCTCTCCACTAGTATGAGATAGTCTGTCTATTGAGTTAGATTGCGTTACCTGCAGATGTGCATTAGATAGAAGTTGAATAGCTCTTGTAGGGTCTCATATATTAATGACTAATGTGTTTCATTACAACATCCTTATATTTTTAATATTCATCTCATGTCTTGGAACTAAGTTCCATTATCTCATCATTAATGCATCATGTGCCATTGTTGTACTTCAAGGTTCACTTTTGGTCTTTTTATCACTATAGTTACTAAATATCTTCAATGTAAACTTGATTGAATTAGAAAGCTATTCAATCATCAGTATCTTAATCCAAAAAGTTCCTATTATTCTTAGATGTCATCTCTAAGGCCCATGCTATAGGAAATAAGACATTTATATTAACACATATCTCAAACTCCTCATCATAAGATGGCACGAAGTATGGGAAAAAATTGATTTAGATAAATTATGGTAAATTATCTCAATTTCAAATTTCCAAACCTATGAACATGGACTCAAGTCTTCCTACATATAATGGCATCACCATCATCACCATGATGCTTCATATGTTCTCAGACCTGATTGAAGGTTTCAAATGAATTCAAACCTTTGCTATTCAATATTACTCATATATCTATGGTGTTTTCATTAGATCACTATTGGTGACTACCTATAGGTGTTACTATGGTATAAGACTGTGTGTGGTGAATTGGTTCTCATAGCCAATTTTAAACTTTTTGGGTATCTCTATCCAATTTTTTCCATTTTTAGAGTCTCAAGGATTATCCCCATCACCATGATTAATCAGGGATTATCTCCACTTGATTTTAGGTGGTAGTTGTAGGTTTTCTTGAAAATGGGTGTATTCTGACTATTTACTCCATCAATGCTACTTTTGAGACTAAACATCTAAAATAAAAAGTGATAATCATGCTTATGAGAGGTTGGAAACAACATATCTCCTTTATTTTGAAGACCAAAATTGGAAGCCAAGATTTGTAATTGTGAAAACATGTCTACAGACTAGTAATGGAGTCTCCTACTATAAAAATAAGATGTTTTTTCCTATTAGTTCACACCAAAAATGTAAACTATATTGAAAATTTGTGATAAGGATGATCATACTTGTTAATATCACTTACACCACTTGATGTACATGGAAAATGCAAACAAAGAAGAAAAATTGAGGTGTTGGGGATGTGCATGTAGAAGAGTCACCATCATTCTTAGAAATGGTTCATGAATAAAAAAAACTAAACCTATGACTATTTCCATGAATTATAAATACAAATGGATTACTACCACCCACCAAGTGTACTTGCTTTGAATGACCTCCTTCTATCCATATCAATTATAAATTGGTTGAGATTTTAGCTTGTCTAAGAGAGTGATGGGAAAGGAGAATTAAATTTGCTCATTTTTAGGTCTGTCAAAGCTACTTAAGCATGAAAATGAACTTAGGGACCTAAAGAGACACTTTTTAAGTCCTCCCATGTGCCAAATCTATTGTATAGGCCATACAACTACCTAAAACGTCTTGATTTTCCATTTTCCATGTTGAACCTATAATTGTTAGTTCAAAACTACCATATATGACATGCACCTAACATATGGGACATTGGATATTATTTTGAAACATTTTCCCTCTTGTATAAAATGTATAAGTTCATTTAAGGACCCAAAAATGGCTTAAGATGACATAAAATGATACTAATGAAAAATAAAAAATATGAATAAGGTTAAAAACACATTAAGTGACCTCATTAAATACCATGGGACACATTTTACACCCTAGGGGATCCTATAATGAGTTTCAATTATATAGGGGGTTGACCTAATTTGACTTGTGGTCAAACGAGTCAACATGAACCACCAAAGGAAAAGGTAGACAAGGTCAAAATATTATAAAATTTGATGCATTTAGACACCCACATCAACATGAGAGGAAATAATCATGGAGCCATGTGAGAGAGTGTCATAACAATAATCACTTTGGCTATACAAGAAATCAGAGTACCAATCACTATGACTGTGCATGAAAGATAACAAACTATTATGGTTAGGTATAAAATTAGGTTAGTAAAGTGGCCTATGGAACATGGAATTATTAGATAAATCACTATGACTATGCATGGAAGAATAACTACTATGGTAATGAATGTAATCAGAGTAATGTAGTGGAATATGGTACATGGAATTACAAGAGGAATAATTATGTATGGACACCAAGGTAGTATAATTATTATCATGAATATAATTAGAGTATCATAATGAAATTTTTAAACAAGGTTAGAGAGATATCACCTACCAAGATCACATATGGATGGTTAGATGATTGAGATTGGAGATAATTGTGTAATGATTTGAAGCACACTCATTATTTGGTTTATTCTTATATTTTAGGGATGAAACATGTTAAG